>JAPJBO010000534.1:0-155925 GCA_030068145.1 Diplonema papillatum
TGTGCTCTGTGGGATTGTGGCGCCCAAATTATCGCTTTTGCATTCGCATTATCGCCACGCCTTAAAACCTTGGCAAAACTACAGTTTACCATAACTGTCGCCATGTTATCGCACGCCGATTATACGCGAAAATGTTGTGCGATAATGCGATAATTTTTATCGCTTGCGAATCCTTTTGCCCCTCCCCCCCCCTCCCCCCCCCCCCCGGCCTCTCAAAAGTTCAAGTGTAGTCCAGTCCAGTAGTCTTGAAATGCCCATACTCGCCCGCACCGTTTTCTTCCCACTTTCCACTCCCTCCCACCCTCTTCCTCAAACCACCCTCTTCCTCACTTCTAGAGAAACTGGCGTGTATCACGACACGCTCGACGGCAGTGCTTCCTGTCATGTCTTCTTTTTTTTTCCTTCTCGTTATAATCTAAACTCGAAGCAAAACCCAAACCCATTTTCTTTTTCATAAGCGCCAGCTTGAAAGCAAATGCTCGACGATGCTGCCTGACAAAGAACCGAAGGGATCCCAAGTGCTGTAACTACCGAACCACGCGTTGAACGGACGTGAGGTCATGCGGGTCTACCCCTACACGACAAATCACACAAACACAACAAACAACACACGGTGGTGTAAGCAAAGAACAAATCAGATTGTGATTGTATTGTATTTTCCCCTGTACCTCTATATTTCCTCCCTTCCATTCGGAGTCAAAGCAGCTACGTCGAATATTTCACACACACACACACACACACACACACACACACACACACACACACACACACACACACACACACACACACACACACACACACACACACACACACACACACACACACACACACACACACACACACACACACGTGGGCTAGACTCCGCTCAGGGGTTACCCATTACTGAGATCACACACACACACACACGCCTATGCGCACACATCCTCTCTCTCTCTGTCGCACCTTCCCTACCCCGCCGTTTTGTCCCCACTGAATTTCTTCACATTTTCCGTTTTTCTGTTTGGAGATACAGGAATTAGAGCCCCCTTTTTCTTCCGTTCAACCCTCTCAGATACAAAAAGGAAGCAACCCGCGAAGCCCTCAAAGTCTTCGCAGACTTCCAGCAAAAAAAAAAGGCTCTCTCTACATAGTATTATGTATTAGAGTGCCTATAGACGCCGTTTTCTTTTTTCAGCTGCAAGCAGTGCTCCGAATTGCGTGCGTGCTTGCGCTGCATGGATGTGTCCGTGGCTTGAGAAGGCACGGCGCCGATTGCGCGGCGTTGACGCTCACAGCGTTCGAAGCACGTTTGACGAGAATTCTTCTTGCAAGCCGCCTACCGTGGCCACCACTACCGCCACTCCCCTCCCCATCGTGAGGTGCACACAATACCGCGGTGAAAGAAACACAGGGGGGCTAGTCCCTCAAGGTTTCATACCCCACTTTGGGAGCCGTACACTCCCCTTTTTACCACTTTCTATTTTGCATCCCTTTCCTAGACGACATCTTCCTCGAAGAAGACTTGATGCTAGTGCTCTGCCTAAACATTAACTAACATTTTCTTCCCATCGTTTTCGACTTCAGCGTGTTTCGTTAACACGGACGTAATCCGCCTGCGGAGCCAAAAGGCGCGAATCTGAGCTAGCACACCGCATGATCGCACAATCCTCGTCCATTTTCCTGGGAGATCAACCCTCTTTGTGTCCAATGGAGGAGATGTGCTGCCTCACTGCTGTGTGTAGGCAGCAGTTTTGCAAATCGTTACAAAGATTCAGAGCGCCGAATCTGGCTCGCACACCGCGTGATGGTTGCATCTGGTGCAATCCTCGTCCATTTTAGATCAACCCTCTTTGTGTCCAATGGAGGAGGAGTGCTGCCTCACTGCTGTGCGTAGGCAGCAGTTTTGCAAGTCGTTTCAAAGATCCAGAGCGCCGAATCTGAGCTCGAACCGCGGCATCTGGTGCAATCCTCGTCATTCGCCTGGGAATCACTGTCTTTGTGCTCAATGGAGGACTGCCCCATGCTGTGTGGGCAGCTGAAGGCGAGAGCAGTTTTGCAATTCGACTAGAAAAATGCATGAGGTGCCACCCTCGTCCATCAAATCAGGCGTGGACACCGGAAAATCCAGTGTGCATCCAGTGTGATCAACAATGTATTGTTGGTACTAACAATTAGTAGTGTTGTTGGTGCCAACAATTAGTAGTATTGTTGGTACTGACAATTAATAGTTGGCGGCGTACTACATGAAACTTACCAAAGCGGATGAGTTCCGCTAGCGCGCACAAACAAACTTTCCACGGGATTTTACACTGGATTTGCGGGTGCCGACGACTGCATCTCCTCAGCTAGGCAAACAGAAGACCCTAGTAGTAGAAGGTGTGGAGTCTAGACTTAGAAGCCGGAGTTAAAAGCTGGAGTTTATCCTTTCTGCCGCTCTGCCACGAAAGAGAGAGAGAAGAAGAAAAAAAATAGAAAAAAAAACACAGAAAGAAAGAAAGAAATTCTGTCCCACACTAAACTAGAGACACCTCCATACCCTCCCCCCTACCGCCACCCCAGGCTTCATGTCTAAGTTCCATTCCAATCCCCCTCCTCCTCCTTCCCAATCACGCAGACAAATCGCTCTTTTTCATCTTTCTGTCGACCGAACGCAGCTACTCTGCTGCTGCCCTTCTCAACGAATATAGGGCGTTGAAAAAAGGGCGTGTGTCACTCCCGATCTGAGATTTCACAGAATTACACAGTAATTGCAGGGATTAATGACACCCCCCCGGTGCAGTCACGCAGGTGAATACCTGGGACACCCCCCCCCCGGGTTTGTCCCAGGTTTTACCCGTCTGTCATTTACCCGTTCCAGCCAACGAAGGTACACACAGACATCGGCACAGGCACAAACACACGCAAGGAGCAGAGGCGCATTATAACACCCACACACGGGCGAAGTCTAGCCTCAGAAGCTGGAGTGAAAGCTGGAGAGTCACAACCCTCTGTCTCCGTCCGCGCAGGAGCAATAGCAACGAGAACACGTGCCGGTGGGTGGGGCGAGGCTCTCGGGCTGCTTGTGGCCAGTGACCACACCACAGCACCCTTTTGCCCGTTCCCGTCGAGCTACGAGGGAACGAACCTGTAAGAGTGCCAACGCTACTCTTTCTATAACATACATATAAAAGGTGTCACGGGCAGCCGCTGCTTAACGGCTCAGCCGACTCAGTCTTTGGAATCGCAAGAAAGCCAAATCCCGCTAGCGCCACAAATGCTCGACCTTGACGACGCAATGGCAGGTGACGACGTCATCCGATAACCTGGCCTTCGAGGCAGTGCATGCTAATCCAAGTGGTCATGTACTTAAAAGAACTCGATGCTTAACGGCTTATCACGTTGGCGGCCCTGAGGTTACCCCCTCAGGTGACACCACTTTATCTTTAGCCATACTTCAACTGACTTGAGTTGATGTGTTCTTTCTCACTTTTCTGCCCCCCCCCCCCCTTTTCTTTAATCCTGCTCATTCAATCCCATCCCCCCCCCAGCCCCTCGTTTCTGTGGAAACGTCAAAAATGTGTCTCCGTGCACCGCTTTTTATATTATACCAAACACGAAATGTCTGAGGAAGCCCCGTGGCGGTTTTACTGGCGTCCTGGATCCAGCTTTCTTTCGTAAAAAAGAAGAAAAACACCACAATAAACGCTAAAAACACAAATTCACGAAAAAAGACGATCATACAGTACCAAGCAGACAGACAGTCACCTACTGCGGCACCATACTGAGGAGGGCCTGCCGTAAGTAAGGTATGTGGACAATGGCCGAAACCACCAACCAAGGTACCCACCGATCCTCTTACCTCGTGTAACCACCACCCTTACGACGCTCAGAGCACAAAGGATATCTTCCCATAACGACGAAGGTCACCCGGAGACTTTAAAACCCCGGAGTTTCAAGCGAACTTTCACTCTAAAAAAGACGGCGGCCCTCTGCGAGGCAGCGTGCGTTCAACGAAAGAATCGGCACTTTTTTTTTTTTTTTTTTTTTAATAGTACATCTGTACTGACGGGAACATTTCCGGAACAACGGTTGCACATGAAAGAGAAAACGAAGCCAACGAAAAAGTGCTAATACAGGAAAACCCCCCCCCAGAGAGGTTTATACCCTGTACACGCGAAGAACAAAAACATGGACGCCGACCAACCAGCCTGATGGCCTAAGCAGGGCTACATCCTCGTGTTGTAGCCGTGTTGTGTATAAGGCTTCGTGGGGGCCTGGTCAACCACCTCATCACTATAGGGCACAAACCTTTCTCGACAGTGATTGGACAGTCGGGATTGCCGGGGGCGGGTCTCCATGAAGAAGAGAATTGTAAAGCAAGACCTGCCCCCTGCGCCTGCTGTCTCCGGCTGCATCGGCAGACGACACATACTACTACTACTACTTGCGATAACCAGTAACCACCTCACCGTGTAGTGAGCATACTTGTTACAGCTAAAAAGGACCGTTGGCAGCGGGTTAACCCGAACGCGTACAGGTCAAATCGCACAAATAGCACACCGGCGTAGACCTCGAAGTCTATCGCCGGCTTCGCGGGTTAGCGCGAGGAATTCGGCTGGTATTCCAGATCGCATTCGGTCAATGAAGGCATTGGTGGCAAGAGCATGCGCTCCTTCTCTTGCCCATCGTATTCTCGATCGTAGCTGTGGATGTGCTCAAACCTTTCTTGCCTTCACGAGCGCACACTGGCAGAGAAGAGAGGGCTTCAATCACCTCCAAAACCGGAGGGAAGCCGTCTTGAGGTGCTGTCTTGGTCAGAAGTTTTCAACAGTTTCTTCCGAACACAAAGCCTGCATTCAGCGGGAGTCCCACGTCAGGATCTCAAGCTAAAACAGTCAAGAAGATTGAAAATGTATCGACGTGCCACAACACGCGCGTAAACCCACACCCGAAAAGCGGGTGCGACATGTATTATGGTAACCGCGGTTGTCATTATCAAAAAGTGACGGTTGGCAGCGTGCTGTGGAAATTACCATACAGGCGATAGCACATGCGCACAAACAAAACATGGCGGCTGTACCATCACGTGAGGACATGGACCTCACCGACGTCGATTGGGAAGCGATCCCGGTGGTCGAGTTCCCGCGCTTTAACTCCAGCTTCTTGAGGCTGGACTTCACCCGTGTGGACATGACCCGTTTGGGGTTTGACGGTCACCCGCTCTCTTGCTCACCTCCCACCGGAGACCGTTTTTCTTTGTCTTTCATTCTTCTACCTTTCGTAGATTGTGATCCTTCCACGCTCTCTCTCTCTCACTCTCTGTCTCTTTTGTCCCCGAGGCCAAGACTCCTCACTTCTGGCTGCCCTATACACCGCCGCCCCCCCCCCCCCCCCGCCCTCCCATCCCTTCCTCTTTTAAAACCTCGAAAAAAGCCGGCGGGGAAGGTTTTTTCGTTGACCGCACTACCCCGAGCCCAAATCCTGGAGGTGGGTTCAGTGGCAAATTTGGCAAAATGCTCATGATCAGAGGGTCCTACGTGGGCGGTTCAGTTTCCTCACAAATTGCATGTGGCTAAAAACCGTACACCGCGAGAGTAGGAGAAAGTAGAAAAGGGAAACTAGAGTTTTCGTTGACCGCACTGCCCTGAGCCCAAATCCTGGAAGTGGTTTCAGGTGGCAAATTTGGCAAATGATCATGATCAGAAGGTCCTACTGGGCGGTTCAGTTTCCTCACACATTGCATGTGGCTAAAAAGAAAAAAAAATGGCACTACACCCAGCATGGTCGTGAAGTACGTCGCGTCGCGCGATCTTAAACACGGGAGGGGGGGGGGGGGGGTAGGCAGGGTGTTTATTAAGATTTGGCCTAACCCGTAACATGTAACAAGTGCGGGGGTGGTGGGGGGGGGGGGGGGACCCCCCCCCCCCCTCCCTGCATGGCTGGCATGGTCACCCGGTGTTCAAGCGACGCGACTCCGCAACTGCCGCGTGGCCAGGTCAGGCTGGCCGAAGGAGTTACGGAGGGGGGCAGCTTGGGCAAATGCGACTTCGGAGGCATTCAACGGACGACGATCTGTCGCAGTGGACCGCAGCGCCAACACGTCAATGGCTCTCTGGCTGCCTTGTTCTTTTAGGGTTGCGAATACTCCGGTCCAGGCGTTCCACCCCAAGTCCTTGAACTGAACGGCAAGAATTTTTATGTCTTGCCAGTCCTTCTGTACGGAGCTCGCTTCAAACCTCCCGACGAAAGCAGCCAAATAGGCGTACTCTTCGTTACCGTACGCCTTCAAGTCGGCTCCGGAGAGCACCTGCATTTTTTGTACGTCAAGAATGAGAGAGAGAGCTACGGCGTGGTCATCCTTCTTTATCTTTTCCTCGACGGCTTCGAGCGCCTTCGCGACCTTCGCCAAGCGACGTTTGTTTTCGTTGCCATCGGTCATCCCTTCGATGGCCATACGAGCTCGGCTCAACCGAAACTGCAAATGCAGAACGGTGGGCTCTTGATGCTGCGAGGCCAGCGAGATATTGCGCAACATCCTTAGTACAGGGTACCACTGCTGGAACTGCTGAGCCCTGCGCTCCTTCCCAAAAACGCCAAGCAGCTCCTTTCGCTTCGCTGCGAGGTTATCCTTACCCTTCTTGGCATCCGCGGAGTGCCAGTCCCGCGAGCGCTGTTCCAGAAACATCTTCCAGAGTGGCCACAATGCAGCGGCCTTCTCCCAGACGAAAGGTTTTGGCAACCACCGAATAGAGCAATGGAGGGATGGTTTGGGACCCGCAGCAAAGCCTTGCAGCTTAGCGAAACGCCTGAGTCGGCGATAAAGCTTTCCGGACGTTCGCCTCCATCGTAAGAATTGCTTCCGTGATTTCTTCAACGACGGATGAATCGAAGGCTCGCTCAAGTTCGGTCTCCAGTCGGTGCGAAAAGTCCGGAACACGGGCACACTGAGGGTTGAAATCTTTCTTCAACAAACCGTATACCCCTGTGATGTGCCCCGCTAGATTCGATCCCGAATCACTGCAGGTTGCCGTTATCTGCTGCTGTGCCGCAACGCCGAAATCTGCAAGCATCGCACGAGACTTCAAGAAGATGGTGTTGCCATCTGTATCGTCGGAAGCCTCGAACCCCACGAGTCCCAAGGCAGTTTCTTTAACTGCGCACAACGATGAGACGAAGTAGCGTAGGATAACTACATACACCTCCATCTGCATTGCGTGCTTCAGTGTCGTTCCGTCCAAGATCAGCACAAAGGAGCTCGATACACTTAGTTCCTTGGTGATGCGCACTTGTGCGATGGAAGCCCAGATGCCCACCATTTCCGAGACGTGTGAAGTGGTGTTGTACTTCTTGGGTATATCAATACCCCGCAATCGGTCGGCTCTTATCTGCCGCACGGAACTTCTCCTTCCGTTGAATGCCTCCGCAAAGTCGGCATTGCCCAAGCTGCCGCCCTCCGTAACTCCTTTGTCGTGCCAGCCTGACCTGGCCAGCGGCAGTTGGGGAGTCGGTCGCTTGACACCGGGTGACCTGCCAGCCATGCAGGAGGGGGGGGGGGGGGTCCCCCCCCCCCCCCCCCACCACCACCCGCACCCCCTGACCGCGATCCGTAACATGTAACAGCCCTTAATAAGCACCCTGGGGGTAGGTAATCTATAAATTATGTTTTCAAGTGGCCCCTGTACAGTACGGTGTGTCACTGCAATTCGAAGCTTTTCACTTACCATCTCCGTAGTTTGATAGACGTGCACACCACCACCGCAAGCTTGTATCTCACCACCCCCCCTCTCCGCCCCCTTGTTTGCGTACGCGGGGCGACGGTTCCAGGCACTCAGACACCCACAGGCACCGCAGAGCCCAAAAACCGGGGTTTTGGCTGAAACCGGCTTATTTGCTCGGTCAGACAAAGAGATAAAGTCCCCTGTCCCATGCCCAGTGGCTTATATATGGGTCTGGTGCTCGGACCAAGTCCGAGCAACCAGAAGAAGAAGAAGAAGAAAAAGGCCGCTCCTGGTCCAGGAACGTGACGGTCAACCACAGCTTGCAAAGCTTGAGTCGGAGGCAGCACAGTGCCACAACCCCGTCCGCTCTGCCCTGTGGCTGACCGTCTCGACGAGCTTGTGTTCAGCGCAAGCGCCAAGCCCCAAGGTGCGCCACGCCTTGATGCTTTAGTTTGGGAAATCGGTAGCCACTTGACCCGTAGGCCCGTGGCTCTGCAGTACCGCCGAACACGTGAAGCTTGGCTCCCGTGTAGCAGGCTTTCCCTGGTACCTACCGCCTCGGCTCGGCTGCCAGCCGAGCAACCAAAAAAAAAAAAAAAACACAGAAGATGCCCCGGCTGAGGGGCCCAGTAGTAGTGCTACAGTACAGCAGTCACACTAGCAGTACACAGCACCGGTTACTGCACCTTTGGATCATCGTTGAAGCAACGTACAGCCTCAATTTTGGAACCTGCAACTGGCCCAATAGCTCGATGCTGAGTTAAATACCAGCGCCGCGCCTGCGGCGCTGGTATTTCTGGCTTGTGTATTGTTTCATGACGTGTTGCCAAGAAAGCGAAGACCGCGGGTCCGCCCTGCTGTTGCAGATTACTGCCAAGTGTTCTTGAATGATCCCGGCACTCTGCTACAGTACCCCGACACTCGCCTTCTTCGCATGGCTCTTTTGCTTCCCGAAGGACAGTCTCTGTGGTGGACAGTAGTGACAACCACAAAGAGGTGCACCCTGTCGGGTACATAAACGTGCAGTTGTGCCGCAACTGGAATTTTTAGGAACTCCGAGCAACTTATGGACAGTTACGGGGGAGTACTTTTTATATATAAGGCCCTGCCCATGCCCCTTTAAAAGGTGAAAAAAAGAAAAGGCGTCAAAATATGTCGACTAGTCGGCAACAGGCAACAAAGACACCCACATACACCTAGCATGCTTACTTGAGCGCCTTCTTCGGCGCGTCAAGTTGGAATCCTCACGTTTCTGAGCGAACTCCTCATATCCACTCGCCATAAGCGAGTTTGGAGGGGTAAGCAAAAACTGACAAACGCAGGCCCCACCGTTTGCTCCCTTTTTGTACTCCCCCTTCGACACACATATCTCACACCCACACACGCAACGTGTTGCGACCAGCAGCACATGGGAAATGGAGTAGGCAGCCTTATCCAAACGAGGCTGCAGTTTAGATCAGCGCGGGGCCACCACGAGGAGCGGCCGGCAGGACCTCAGCTGTGACGTGAGGATGCTGACAACTTGGCTACACTCCGCTTCAGGGGTTACCCCAAATTGAATTCCACACCACACACGCACATGGCCCGCACGTGCACTGCCAACTACCCACGAATAAAGATACCCGCTACAAAATACACGACAACATGTTAAGGAACCTTTGGCTGTAAAAAATGCTTCTAAGAATCTTGGTCGTTCCAACCACTGGTGCTGCACGACGGCAAATGTGCTGTGCGGGGGTGGGTCATCAGGGTATCTCCTGAATTTCTTGCATAAGCACCTGCTTTGTAGGAAATACTTGAGGAGACTGCCAGTTGCGAAATCTCAAGGAGGTAAAAATGTGTTGTAGCCCCACACGAAACAGGGGCCTCTTCCCCGTGACGGATTCGCCTGTGCTCTGGTGGCACGGGTGGTCCTGGCTGTGCCGAGCCACGAACAGCCGCCTGACAAACCAGACTCACACCGCAGTCCTGTCTGCAGGCACTCAGGTTCCGCGCTGATGATGGTCAGCCTTATGTGACCGTGGCTTAAAGGACCGAAACACGATTCCACGCACGTTTTTGCAATCCCCCGCCGGTCCTGCAGCCCTACTGCAAACCACCCCATCTTCCCCCTCCCAAATTTCCCCTGCATCTTCGGTATTTCTCTTGTGTAGATCTCATCTCCCCCTTAACCAAACCTCGCCCCTTTTTTTTACAAAACTACGCATTTCTTCTTCTTCTTTTCTCTTTTTCTTTTTTTTTGAAAGTATGCCAATACTGCGGGGAATAGTTGACTAGACCTCTTGAGTTTGTGCTGACCACGAATTGGGGAGTCGGGAGAACCTACAAGCCAAAAGCAGGACCGACCCCCCCGTTCGTGAGAAAAAGCGAAGAATATAACTTTTTTCCGTCTATCTTTGTCAAGAGCTGCAACTCAACTATTCTTTTCTTGCTTTTCATTTCCCAAGTTGTTCACAGGGTTTTATCCGGCCCTTGTGCGCGCGCTAAAGTGGTTGTTGTTCAGCTTTTCCTATTGTTTTAGAGTTTTTAGAGTTCGTTTCTTGGACAAAAACGAGCTTTAACTCTGAAAAGACCACGTCCATCGCCCTGTTCATGCAGGGCCATGGCAAGGCATGCAAAGCAATGGATGCTATCTAAACCTGCCAATTAACACAAATCGTGGACAAGTCTGGTGCCAGCACCCGCGCAATAGGCAGTCGAACAGAGGGCACTTCCGAGTCATACCCGAAAAGCGGGTGTGACTCCCGCGTGTCAACACCAGCTAATAATCAAGCTACACGGTGAAGTCGAGCCTGGAGTTAATGAGGGTGTGCTACAACCAAAACGCGTGTAAAGTGCACACCCTCCCCCGAAAAAAAAAAAGCGCGTTTAACGCCCGCTTTTTCAACACCAGCTTTTCACTCCAGCTTCTGAGGGGCTGCACTCCACCTCCCTGAGGCCACCCACCCCCCCCCCCTTTTTTTTTGTCTTCCTTTTTTTGTTTCCCTTTTGTTCCTCTCGGCTTTGTTTCTTTTTTTTTTTTTTTTTTCTCCTTCGATTTTTACCCGTTCCCGCCTGTCGTTTTTTTCTCCTTATTTTTGTTCTCAGTTTTGAAGCAGTAGTCTGGAGGAGGCGGGCGGGGGCGCGGAAAAAAGTAAACAAAAGATTGTTTTCGTTGTTTCTTTTTTTTTCTTCACCGCCGTTCTCTGTGCGCCGTTGCTGGTTCCGGGTTCGAGGCGGCGCGTTCGTAGTTGCACCTCCATCCGCGCCGGCCGCACCTGCAACACCCGCACCGACCGCAGGGAGTGGTGGCAGATGGAGTTGGTTTCATGCTCGCAGGGTATCGTAGTGTGAGATCAGGGCTTACGCTCCACGTGTGGAACGTGTGGATGTCCACACGTTAATTCTTTTTGGATTTTGTTCCCCCCACGTGTGGATCCACAGGTACCACATGTGGATTTTGATTTATTGGTCCACATGCAGGGGAGTCTAGGCCCACCAGTGGTCAAGGCCGCACAGCCAGGTGTCGCCAAGTCCAGTAGCTACCTAGCGACGCTATTTTTTTTTTTTTTTTGCCGTCGCACATGAGGGGAAAGGTTTTTTTTGACTTTAACCTTAAGCGCCCACATGTGGACCACACGTATTTTCTCTGAGACCGAAAACAGAGCGTAAGCCCTGTGTGAGATGGTTGGAAGTCGTATGGCGTTAGTGGAGGTGGAAGATGTCGAAGTGCTGTTTAGTGGGCGTTCGTAGTTGGTGGGGGTTTGCAGTCGTGGGACCCACCCTCGTGCTGGCGCCGATGTCATATCCACCGCGAAGGCAAAGTCGCCCTCAGACGCTTCAGCTTCAAGTCCGGACCTTGCTGCTGCAGCTGCCACTGTGGTGAATTCGGTCGCGTACGAGCAGCTTGTCGAAAGAACGTCCATAATCGCCTCGCCGGCGTCGTCCAGGGGCCCAATCCGAGTTCAGAACCTTCGTAGAGGATCGAAGATCTTGAAAACGGGCACAATTTCTGAGGGCTCGAACCATCCAGCAGCCCAAAAAGAAGAAGCAACAGCAGAAGCAACAACCGAATTGACACACGAAAAGCGCAACGTTCGTTACTGCACACCCGCAAACCTCTCTGAGCTATTCTACACAAAACGCAGCCTTTACCTAGAGCGATTAGTACGGACAATACGGAACGGATTACAGGGCAACTCTTGCTCAACTGTTGCAAGACGTGGGGAGCCCACGAATACTCCCCTAATCTGGTGAGATCTTGGTGTCGGTCACAAATTGTTTCGAACCTGACTTGCCAAAGCAAGCAAGTAACGTGCACGAAACAAGCCATGCATGCCACCCATTACGTATCAGCTTTGAAGAACCCATTCGAAAAAGGTCACCCGGAGACTCGAAAATTCCGAATTCTCCAGCGAACTATAGCTCTGAAAAAAACGGAGAACGAAAGAGAGCGAGAGCGGAAGAACGCGATCGAGGTGTGGGTTGGCAAACTCACGCGGGGCGTGGTGCTGCTACATCGTCATCACCCGGTCGCTGACCCAAAACGAGCTGCTGGTGATCCTCGCCGGCATCACGCTGATGCTCATGCATACGGACTTGTGGCTGTTCTTGACATCCCTCGAGAGCTTTTTAGAGTGAACGTTTGCTTGAAACACCTGGGGTTTAACGTCTCCGGGTGACCTTCGTCGATATGGGAAGATATCCTTTGTGCTCTGAGCGTCGTAAGAGTGGTGTTCACACTTTTTGTGCGAGATAAAATGAGAGAGCTGGTTGCTTGGACGATACAGCCACAATAAACGCTAAAAAATGAATGTACTTGGTGTCGGTCACAAACAGTCCCGGACATGGCTAGCCATAACGAAAGCGTGCACTAAATATACAACCCGTAACCACATAGCCCTTTCTTGCTCTAAGAGAACCCATTCATGAACGGTCACACGGAGACCCTAAAACCCCGGAATTTCTCTGAAAATTGTTACGAACCTGACTCGTCTAAGCAAGCAAGTAAAGTGTACACGAAAGAAGCCATGCATGCCCCCCCCCAAACCAGTACGTATTAGCTTTAAAAGAACCCATTCGACGAAGGTCACCCGGAGACTCTAAAATACCGGATTTTCAAGCGAACTTTACCTCTAGAAAAAGGAGTTTCACGCCAGCTTCCACTCTAGAAAGTATAAAAAGTAGAACTAGCCTCCGTCGAAATAAGCACAAGGCAGTCCCTCGAGTATTTTTCACTCAGGTACTTAGGTATCTACTTCAGACCCAAAGACCATCCAACAGTCTAAAAAAGAAGAAACAAAAAGAAGAAAAACAACCGAATTGACACACGAAAACGGAGAACGAAAGAGAGAGCGAGAGCGGAAGATGAAGAACGCGATCGAGGTGTGGGTTGACAAGCTCACGCGGGGCGTGGTGCTGCCGTCGGACGACGAGGTGACCGTGCTGCGGAAGCTGGTCCTGCTGCCGGTGCTGGCGGTGCTGATCGTTGGGCAGGCCGTGATCCTGGCCATCAACATCCGGCTGTTCCCGCGGTTTTACGCGGTGCCGGTCGTGGAGGGCACCATCATCGCCCTCGCAGCTTTCTGCTACATCGTCATCACCCGCTCGCTGACCCAAAACGTGCTGCTGGTGATCCTCGCCGGCATCACGCTGACGCTCATGCACACGGACTTGATCACCATGGTTAACAACGCGTCAGAACGCGCGTGGCCGGCGGCGATACTCATCATCGACCTGCTGCTGGTCTGCAAGGTTGACGACGGATACGCGATGGTCTTCATCGGGATAATCATCGTCTGGCTGTTCCTGACGTCGCTCGAGAGCTTTTTGCGTTTCGGCTTGCTGGATCTCGTCGCGGACGAGTCTCACTACAGGCACCTCAAGGAAAGCGTCGACTGCGAGGAGCCGCCGTGCAAGGAGCCGGCGGAAACGACGCTGGCCTTCTTCGGCTTCGCGTTCATCGTCTTCTACTGCGACTTCTACATCACGCGGGGGTTCTCGCGGAAGGTGCTCGCCGAAAAGTGTCGGATCCAGACGGCGGTCGAAACAGCGAACACCGTTGCCCGGGCGTTAGCGGACTTCGACATCGACGCGGCCGAGGTGGGCTTGGAGTCCTCTACAGGTTCGCGCATCACACTGTCTTCCCCCCGGTTTCTGTGTTATTATTCGATTTCTTGAAACCTAAAAAAAAGTTCCGGGTAGCCGAACAGCAGCGGCATCAAATCCTGGGAGTGTTTTTAGAGAACCAGACGCGTGTCAAATAATTGTTATTATTCAAGCCCCCCCCCCCTCCCCCATGAGAGGCAGTGTTCTGCCTACGCATTGAGCTAAGTTTTTCCCCCCTTCATGTTTAAGTTAGAATGCGGAATCTGTAGCGATGGTACTGTATTAGCCACTGGGGGGACGTGTCGTGCTTCTGGCGTTTGCACTCATTCGAATTCATCGTCTTCGCGTGGTCGCTTTGCGACCTTTCCCTTCCTTGCCGGTTTGCATGCTTCTGCGACCGTTGCCGTCTTCGGCTTCGCGTTCCTCGTCTTCTACTGCGATTTCTACATCACGCAGGGATCTTCTCGCGGAGTCGAAAAGTGTCGGATCCAGACGGCGGTCGAAACAGCGAACACCGTCGCCCGGGCGTTGGCGGACTTCGACGTCGACGCGGCCGAGGTGGGCTTGGAGTCCTCTACAGGTTCGCGCATCACTCTGTCGTCGCACGTGATGTGTCAGCCTTTGTAGAACGTAATCGAGTTTTGTAGTTTGGGTTCGAAAGCAAAGAATCTGTGGCAACAATCTGCATCGCCGGCAGCTCGGTTATCTCTTCGCACGTGATGTGTCATGCTTTCGCCTCTTCAGCTCGTCTTGATCATCGCGCTCAGGCGTGCGCTTGGTGCCTCGTTGCTCCTTTCCTTTGAGCTGCTCGTCCAGCTTCACAGCCTTGTAGAACGTACTCAAGTTTCGTAGTTTGGGTTAGACTGCAAAGAATCTGTTGCGATAATGTGCATCTGTTGCGATACTCTGCATCTTACACGGTATAAGTGGCTCAAGCGCGCGGTCACCACGGGTAGCAAGAAAAGAGCGTCAGCTGTGGTGACAACAGATCCATGAATTCTGACACACACACATACTGGGCTATACCCCACTCAGGGGTTACTAATCACTGAGATCATTCACTCACACACATACAACCATACTGGGGCTATAATCCACTCAGGGGTTACTAATCACTGAGATCATTCACTCACACACATACAACCATACTGGGGCTATAATCCACTCAGGGTTACTAATTACTGAGATCATTCACTCACACATACAACAATACTGGGCTATACTCCACTCAGGGGTTACTAATTACTGAGATCATTCATGCCACACCCACACCCACACACAGGGCTTCCCGAGGGCCTGGCACTTGCGTTTCGCGACATCATCGTGAACCTGAAGTCGTACCGGCCGTTCTTGCCGGAGTCACTGTTCGACGAGCTCAGCGACCGAAAGGGACACCGATACTCGATCCGCCCTGTGCAGCCCCCTGGCATCGTGACGGGGAAGGCGTGCGTGGTGTTCACTGACATCGTGAGTTCGACGACCACTTGGGAGTCGTGCCCGGACGGGATGAAGAAGGGGCTCAAGTTGCACAACTGCATTATGCGCACCTGCGCCGCGAGTTTTCAAGGGTACGAGGTGAAGACGATCGGGGACTCCTTCATGGTCGCCTTCGAGACGCTCGAAGACGGCGTCAACTTCGGGTTGTCAGTCCACGTGGCGCTGCTGGACGCGACGTGGCCACCGAGTCTGTTGGAGTTGCAGCAGTGCAGGAAGGACCCCGAAGGGATGTGGGGGGGCTTGAAGGTGAGGATCGGAGCGCACTGCGGTTCGGTGGAGGTGGAACTGAATAACGTGACGGGCCGGGTCGATTACTTCGGGAGCACCGTCAACAAGGCGGCGAGGCTAGAGGGCGCTTGCACCGGCGGCTTCGTGGCGGTGGATGAAGATATCCTCCGGGATGTTCGCGGGGTGTCCGTGCCGTCTCCTCGGTACTCGAAGGCAATCCCTTCGCCGGCGCACACGGACATCACGCACGAAGACTCCCCCTTCACCTTTTTGCTCCCCCACTCCCTCACCCTCAGGGGCCCTGTCTCCCTCCGCGGTGTGCAGGAGCCGTGCTCTCTCGCCCTCTTAGTCCCCGAATCGCTCAAGATCCGTCGGGCCCACTGCTTCTCGAACACCGTCACGTCCCCTCTGCAGCGTGCTGCCGCGCCGCAGCCACCAGCCCCCGCGCACCCCTTCCGGGGTTCCGCCCAAAACGTGATTTCTTCCCCGGTGCTCGGACCGACCCCAGCGGTCATCGTCGGGGGGCGCAGGGGGTCAAGCGCGCTGTCGAATGATTCCATGCTGAATCTGTCGGCGAGCGGGGATCGAGACCACCCAGCGGGCGCGGCGGCTGCGCCTCACGAAGTCCTCCGCGATCGACTCGAAATGAACCGGGTCACGGTCGCCCGCGTCCTCATCGACACCGGCAAAGGCGACGACACACAGTGCGTGGAAGACTTGAACGACCACCTGTCGAGAGTCCTGCACTGCCTCGACAGGTCCGAAGGCTCAGTTTTTTCCGTCATCGGATCGTCAGTGGCCGCTGGCTGGAACGCGTCTCGGCGGTGTTCAACCCACTTCGAAAGCTGCCTCCGCTTCACGGGCATGCTGTACAAGACGCTTCCCACTCCGAAACCCGAGCAAACCGTCTCCCTCGGCGTGGCAGACGGGGCCGCGTTCTGCGGAGCCTTGGGGAACGGGTCTCAACGGTTCGTGACCGTCGTCGGCCCGTGCGTCGCACTCAGCGGCCATCTGGCCTTCGCCGCACAAGCGCTGCAAGTGTTCGCGGTGTACGCCAGCTCCACCTTGGAGCAGCTTTTCGCGACCCACCGAGGCAGCTTGCAGCAGTACTTCCGACCCCTCGAGCGGTGGGGATCGACGGACCAGTACCAGGCCACCGTTGTGTACCAGCTAGACGGGTTGGGTCTCACTCGCGCGGACTTCACGCACCTGGCTTCCTCCGATTCAGACGTCGCCGACGACCCCCGCCCGTCATGGGGCTGGTCGCAGGCGTACTGGCAGACCTGGGAAGATGACCTCGAAGACGTGAAGAGGCTGGCGGTCGGCTCCGGCGACGTATGCCTCTACAAGATGACGGCCCTCCGCATGCGCGGCTCCACCTTGCAACCCTTCACCGCTGCTGCGACCGCCTGCAACGACCCGTGAATGGTCCAGCCGCCAACAAAAACCTCAGAGCACAAAGAATATCTCTTCCCTTAACGACGAAGGTCACCCGGACTGACTTTAAAACCCCGGAGTTTCAAGCGAACTTTCACTCTAAAAAAAAAGAAGAAAAAAAAAAAACAGATGAAAATAACGCTAAAAAGTGAAAGCAAGACTTCCCGAAAACAACAAAGGCAAGGCACAATTCTACGCGTGCTCCGAAGTAAGTTCGAACAGTCGGCAATAAGCAACAAAGACACACACACACAAACAAGCTCACGTACCTGCGTACACTCAGAGGATGGCGGCTACACGAGGTAAGTTGTGCACCGTTGTTAATGGATTGTTGGTAGCTTTTTAGAGTGTACGTTCGCCGACGACCCACGCCCGTCGTAGGGCTGGTGGCCGGCGTACTGGCAGACCTGGGGAAGACGTGAAGAGGCTGGCGGTCGGCTCCGGCGACGTCTGTCTCTACAAGATGACGGCCCTCCGCATGCGCGGCTCCACCTTGCAACCCTTCACCGCTGCTGCGACCGCCTGCAACGACCCGTGAATGGTCCAGCCGCCAACAAAAACCTCAGAGCACAAAGAATATCTCTTCCCTTAACGACGAAGGTCACCCGGAGACTTTAAAACCCCGGAGTTTCAAGCGGACTTTCACTCTAAAAAAAAAGAAGAAAAAAAAAAAACAGATAAAAATAACGCTAAAAAGTGAAAAGCAAGACTTCCCGAAAACAACAAAGGCAAGGCACAATTCTACGCGTGCTCCGAAGTAAGTTCGAACAGTCGGCAATAAGCAACAAAGACACACACACACAAACAAGCTCACGTACCGCCGCTACACATGCAGAATCAGTACGTGCTGAAGTCCGTACGTTATCAGCACGTACTATATTTCTGCAGATTCATCTGGGGAATCAACCGCAGTACCGGGGATTCCGGTCGGCAGATCCTGCTGTTGCTTACCACCGCGACACGGGAGGGTTGAGGCCAGGGAGGAGGAAGAGGCAAAGACATGCAACACTGGCAGGTGAGCCCCCTATGCTCTATTTCTTTTTGCCTGACCCTACGTACTGATTTTTCAGTAGGTATTTAGCTCCAAGACGAAAGAGCTGCGTAAGCCCCGGCGACAACATCTTGATTCACACCATACCCGGTTTGTGCGTCAAGCTGACCGCTCCGTGGGCGGCATATCCAAAGCTTACACTGTTGAAAATCGGCTGATTTTTTTGCGAGTCTGCCGGTAGAAAAAGGGCTCAAAATGTAATCAGCCTGCAAGCCGGCTGATCGCGCGCACACTGCTGAGCACAGCAGCAAAAAGAAAGAAAAAAAAAGAACAAGTGATCGCACTGGATTTGCGGGTGTACCTACCCCGCAAAATGGACCGCACCGTTTTGACTTCCCCAGCCGGTGCTGGAGCGCACCGATGCTTTGTGCATGCGAGGTCACGGTACCCGACAGGTACCTTTAGATCCAGAAAGAGAAGCGGGGTTGCTCTGCTCAGCAGAAGGCTTCCAGATGGCCCCCATTGGGCCTCAGATTATGGGTTCTGGACGGTATAGGTCGCATGCCCCACATGCCCAGCATCCTTCTTCGTCGGAATTATTTTTGTCGTATAAGATCTTAGCAGATTAATATATTCGAACGAATACCTAACACTTGTACAAGGTTAATTAACCCCGTTGCTATCCCGAAAACAACGCAACTTCACCCCTCGCTTGCCCACCCACCGTTGCCCCCTTTTTCTGAAGCCGTGTCCACGACGATTACGACAAACACACCGAATCACTGCCTGATCTTTCTACTTTCGATTTTTTTCATCATCCGCGACGGTAGAGACGAAGCAGCAGACGGAGCCAGTATACGCAGTAGGAGGAGGATGTATTACCCCCAAAAACTCCAGCTCTCCCTCCCCCGGAAGAAACATTTTCCCCCTTTCGGCATCCTGCAAAGCGATTGCGGGTTCTGCGTCGGTACGTCATTTACCAATGCGTCCGTCTTCCTCATGGCCTTACCGTGTGTGCGCCCAAAAAAGAATAAAGGGGGGGAAACGTGTCAGTTAGACTTTGGCGGACACTTGCCGCCTTGACACGTTCCCGGGGAAAAGAAAACCAAGGGGGAAAAAAAAAAAAACAAACAAAAGGTCGAAAGACACCAATCTGTACGCCCATTCGGAATCGTCGGAAACACACACAAAAAAAATAAAGAAAAAAGCAAAAAAACTAACCCAAACAATTTCCGCCGGTAGAGGGAACGAGCTAATTCACCTACCCCCCTGAAAGCGACGGGAGCTCGATTGCGCGGTGATTACATACGGTTCTGCGGCAATTAGACTCGATTCCGATTTTTCGCTTGATTACGCTATAAAAAAAAAAAAAACATCCCGTGCGAAGAGATAACCGCGACGCCGGCGATGCAGATTATTTGCAGTCTAATCCAAACTACCAGGCTCGACAACGTTCGATCGATCATTGGGTGAATTGGCTCACGGAACCTGCCGAAAAGGAACCAAAACCGCCTTCGGGTGGACTAGTCTGACACTTGCGTGTCAAGGGGGGGCAAGAGAACACACACTTAGGGAAGGTGTCAGTTAGACTTTGGCGGACACTTGCCGGCATAGCAGAGAACCCCCGCTGTCCTGTGTGCAGACACTCAGGTTCCGCGCTGATGATGGTCCGCCTTATGTGTCCGTGGCTTAAAGGACCGAAACACGGCGCAGACGCAGACGGGACCAGTGCGGTGTTGAGCGCATACCCATTCTAAGCACGTTCTTGCAATCCCCCCATTCCAGTAGGGTACTTCGCGTAACGCGACTTGCTGCCCTCAGCACGCAGGATTACTTCCTCGCACTCTTTTTCCTTTTGGTACTTCAACCATTGGTGCTGCACACGGCAACCCCATGCCCACTGTGCTCTGCGGAGTTTACTTCGCAGATTGCCACCGTAAAAAGAAGACAAGTCAGTGCTGCCTAGCAAGTCGCAGTCACAATCAGGGCGAGTGCCCTGAGTTTTTAACTGATTGCTCAGACACGGTTGTAGGGGCCTTCTCCCTGTCACGGATTCGCCTGTGCTCTCGTAGCACTCTCCTGGCTGTGACGAGCTACGAACAGCCGCCTGACAAACCAGGCTCACACCGCTGTCCTGTCTGCAGACACTCAGGTTCCGCGCTGATGATGTGTCCGTGGCTTAAAGGACCGAAACACGGCGCAGACGGGACCAGTGCGGTGTTGAGCACATACCCATTCCAAGCACGTTCTTGCAATCCCCCCCCCCCTCCCCATGCCGGACATTGTTCGCCAAAGTCTAACTGACACGTTTCCCTAGCAAGTTTGCTTGAGCGCCTTCTTCGGCGCGTCAAGTTGGAATCCTCACGTTTCTGAGCGAACTCCTCATATCCACTCGCCAAAAAGAGCGGGTCGGGAGGGGTAAAAAGCAAAAAAAAAAAAAAAACTGACAAACGCAGGCCCCCACCGTTTGCCCCCCTTTATTAGAGTTCACAATGCGTTGTTGGTACCAATAATTAGTAGTTGGCAGCGTTCTACCTAAACCACGTACAAACATGGCTAGCCGTAGTTAAAGTGTATAAGCATACCTACTACCCTCATACTACCCGCCTCACAGCCTCAATGGTCAACCGAAGACCCTAAAACACCGAACCTCTAAACCACAATAAACGCTAGAATTTGTCAAAGCGGGTGAGTTCCGCTAGCATGACTTCGACGGATGTCTCCCCTTTTGCTCTGCTGCAAAACGAAAAGGCCTACCGTAAAGTAAGGTATGTGGACAATGGCCGAAATCGCCAATGACCAGCAACTAACGTACCCACCGATCCGCTTACCTCGTGTAACCACCACTCTTACGACACTCAGAGCACAAAGGAAACCTTCCCAGAACGACGAAGGTCACCCGGAGACTTTAAAACCCCGGAGTTTCAAGCGAACTTTCACTCCGAAAAACGGCTGGGAGATCACACACACACACACACACACACACACATCAGGGGTAGCAGTCGTCAGCATTGCAGAATGCTTGGCGGCAAGTGATTCGCGCCACTTCCCCGTGCGAGCGAGCCTTCCCCATGACGGGCTTGCACCAGGAGTTTGGAACAGCTAGTCAGGCCAAGCTCATTGCACAGAGAGCTTGCCACATTCTCGGGTGAGATGTGTAAAGGCATGAAGCTGTTGCGACGGGGCAGAAACCCCCGTGTCACCAACGCCGCAAGAAATGAAAAAAAACTGACGGGTCCGCCGGCAGAGAAACCTTGCCTAAAGAAATCAACTGCCTCTGGGTAGGCTAGTCTGACACGAGTTGTCGTCGGGAAAAAAAAAAAAAAAACTGATCGTCCTTCGGGATCGACGGTGACACAAAAAACAGGTTTTGAACCGAGTGCCGTATGGAGAAGCTGACAACCTCCCACGCTCTATCCGTCCCCCGAAGGATCCCGCCCCACCCACCCTTCGGAGAGACCCAAAAGCAGCGTGTCGGAAACTCAAAGCCGACCGGAAAGTGACAAGTGGGCTAAACTTCGATTCAGACGTTACCCCACTTTAAGCCCTGAACTTAAAAAAACACACACACACACACACACACACCACACACACACACACACACACCCCAAAAGCAAGCAACAATTTAGTACCCCACACCCCTAAACGCGAACCCCCGAGAAAATAATGACCCCCCCCCCCCCCCCCCAGGGGTGGCCCTAAGCGGCCAGATTGCGGAGTCGTTGGCAGAATCTGACCTGACCCCCACCCCCCCCCCCCCCCAAAAAAAAAAAAAAAAACACAAACCGACGGAGACCCCCAAAACCTTTTTCAACCTTTTCAATTCCCTTCAAGCTAAACCATTATACGACGACCCCCCCCCTAATCCTTCCGCACCGTTCCCCTCCTGCCTGCCAAACACAGTCACCCGGAGGCTTCGCACATATCCCGCCTTCAAATCCTCACTACACCCTGCCGGCTGAGAACCCCAAGAAGGGGCAGTCGAGCGATGTCCACCAGTTGTTTGCAGAAATTGCTCCGTTCTTCTTCCAGACTGGACCCCCCCGAACTAGTAGCACGTTCGTGCTCTATCTAGACAACAGGAGCCAAGCTGAGAAAACCCCGGAGTTTCAAGCGAACTTTCACTCTAAAAAAATAAAAGTACATGTTGTGTAGAACAACCATCACCCCCCACACACACAAACACACACACGGTGGTGTCCAGCCTCAGAAGCTGGACCCTGTGTGTAGCAGCACACCCCTCCCACCCTTGCTCTACGCGTGTGTCCCCGGCGCACCTACGTGGACTCCAGCTTCTGAGGCTAGAATCCCCGGACATAACACCCCCCCTCCTGAACGCGTCTTTTTTTTTTTGTGCAGGAAAATAAACTTGTTTTGTCTTCAGCCGTACTTCAACTTTTTCTTTGAAGACTAAATAATAATCCGAACGACAGGTTTGCCGCTCCATCCGTCCCGAGAAACAAAGTACCGGAATTGGATTAATGTTGAACCGGGTAAACCCCGGGAGACCCCCCCAAAATGGGGCTGGGTGTGCCAGGTTTTACCGGGTTCGGCATTTTTTTCTTGAAAGTATGCCAATACTGCAGGGAATAGTTGACTAGACCTCTTGAGTTTGTGCTGACCACGAATAGGGGAGTCGGGAGAACCGACAAAGCCAAAAGCAGGACCGACCCCCCCGTTCGTGAGAAAAAGCGAAGAATGAAAAAACCTTCTTTTTTCCATCTATCTTCAGCCTTCCCCGGGAAGTGGCGTCAGGGTGTATGCTCTTTACGCTGTCTGGGTGCGCCGGCAATGCCGGGATTCACACACCGTCCACGTTTTGCGGCTGGACGGAGGACAGAGGCGATGTTAAACGGCATAGTAGCAGTTTGCTCCAAAGACAGCTGGAATGACGCCAAACCCGTGTACCCTCAGGACGTAGCCTTCGCTCAATGGAAGCTGAAGTTTCCCATCAAGGTGTTAGCCGCCGCCGTAGGCCGCGCAGTCGCGAGGAAGAAGAGGGCCCGCAGCGTTACAAGGCGGCGATCCCCCGCGAGACGAGCTCGCCCGCCGGCCAGAGCGCCCGCTGCAGCACCAACTCCGGTGCCGCCACTCACTGTAGCAGAGCCGCAACCTGCAGCGCGCCTCCGGAGCGACTTACGCCCGCCGTAGCAGTGCGAAGAGAAGTGAGGAGACCGGAAACTCCCCGGAGAGATGGTCCCTGCACTCTAACTCGTCTCTCTCTCTCTCTCTCTCTCTCTATCTTTGTCAAGAGCTGCGACTCAACTATTCCCCCCGAGGTTTGCGACTTTGCAGAACATCGCGACTCTGGTGCTTGCCCGCGCCTTGGGGTGCTCAATACTCAGCTCGACCCCTAGATGCCGCTGTCATAGGAGGCTGCAGGACCACCACTGGTAGGAACTACGTGAGACACCCCCCGGGTGTCCCAGGTTTTGCCCGGTCTGTCATTTACCCGTTCCAGCTTTAGTCCAGTTCAACATTATTCCAATTACGGTAGCTTGCTTCATGTGGTCAGCAGCTTTCTGACTTCACCTTTTACTCCAATACTGAGCCGGTCCATCCCCTCTTGATAGACCGTGATAGACCGAAGAATACACCGGGCAATTCGATGCAGCTCTCTCTCTAGGGACGAGGGATGGACCTGATAGACCGTGATGAACCGTGATGAACCGTGATGAACCGTGATTCACTGTGAGAAACAGCAGCAGGCACTTCGATGCAATGTTGGCTGGTGACACCCGTACATTACATTAGCATCTCTCTTCCTGTCCTTCCTCCTGCACTTTTCTGTGCGAGGGTTACATAGCTACTTACGCTTCTGAAACTCATGCGCGCCGTTCGTTTCCACGTTTCTTGACGAACACGCTGCCGAGGGAGAAAGTTACTTGCTGAAAAAGGGCTGTTAGGTGAAGTCAGTGCGCCTCGACATATGGTTTCAAGAGATACCAGTGCAAGCCCCCACTCCGGGAATGTTCCCCCTCCAAACGCGTAAAAGCAAAGAGGACCATTTGACTTTCTCAGTGACGGGCAAAAACAAGCCCCCCCCAGCACGCAAGAAAAAGCATTGGGAACTTTTAAGTACACGAAGAAAAAGCAGGTATCCGCGAGTATTTCCGCTTTTTGCTTGTGATCCTCCGACTCTTCATGAGGAAGGCTTCCTCTTCCTTCAGCCGCCGAAATGTAAATCAACTCTTTATCTTTCCGCATTCTCCCTTCGCAGAAAAACGAAAGAGGAAATGAAACAAAGCAAAAGGGTTCATGACAGGACACCATCCGCCGCGAAAAAGGAAAAAAGGATGCCAGGGAGAAGTTGGGACACACCAGACGGCCACTCGGTCGCCTGTCGGCAAGACAAAAGGAAAGAGAAGAACAAGAAAAAACGCTAGCCCAAACAACTGCCGCCGGTAGAGTAAACCTGCCTGAGGAAATCAACTGCCTTCGGGGTAGGCTAGCCTGACACTTGCTGTCGTCGGGAAAATTAAAAGGGGGGAAAGAAAAAGGGAAATGCGCAACCACATGTGACAGTAAACAGTAAAGTAAAAGCGACACAAAGTACGTAAAGGAATGAAAACGCACTGCCCAGACCCTGCTCTAACAGCACAAAAGGAAAGCCCCCCCCTCCGCCTGAACACGAAACTAAGATTTTCCCCCGCCTCACAAGTCAAACGGAGACTTCAAAAAACCGACCGCTTACTACAAGAAACAGTCTGGAAAGGAACAGTCTAAAAGCTAACCCAAATAGCTTCCGCCGGTAGCAAAAACCGGTTTAAAAGGAATCAACTTCGGTGGGCTAGTCTGACACCTCGAGGGAGGGGGGAGAGGGAACGAGGCCCAATTCCTCATGGGTGCATTCTTGACTCATGGAGTCTTCTCCTTTTTCCCCGTTTTAACGTTTTCTTTCTGTGTATGAGATCGAAGATCTAAGAGAAGATTAATATTGTTCTAGTCACCGGGCGACCATTGTGGCAAAGGTTCCTTTTAAGGTATCGTATGTTAGTGTCCGTATCGTATCTGCGGTAGTGGCAGTACGTGTACTTGTGCGTGTGTCTTTGTTGCCTGTTGCCGACTATTCGACTTATTTTAGCGCGCGCTCTTATTTCCTATGTGCCTTGCCATTTTTTTCTTGGGCAGAAAATTCTTCTCGGGTTACCTTGCCCAAGTGTCAGTTCTCTTCGAAAAAGCCCCGGATTCCTAGGACTTGCACTCTAAAAAACCTTATACTAGTCTAGAGC
Source organism: Diplonema papillatum (assembly GCA_030068145.1). Lineage (NCBI taxonomy): Eukaryota > Euglenozoa > Diplonemea > Diplonemida > Diplonemidae > Diplonema > Diplonema papillatum. The sequence continues at coordinate 25,149 of JAPJBO010000534.1, forward strand.
GGAAACAACCCTCACAACGAGATGCGCCGCTGAGCCCCAAGCACTACGCTGCGAGAATATACATAAGCATACGGACAACAGACCGGTGCGGGCCACATGGCAACCCGTGCTCAGGGTTGGGGAGTCTGATCAGATCTGATGCTGATTTTTCTGATCTGATTTTTCTGATTTTTCAGAAAATCAGAAAAATCAAATTTTTTCAGATTTGTGCATGGTACCACATGTCCGGTGTAAATCTTGCAAAAAAATTAGTTTTCCACAAAATTTCGCAAATGTTCCGCGACAAGAACCCACAATTTTGTTTTCAGAGGACATCACCCTGTCACCCGTTGAGTCGGTGTCACACCGGGTGTGACTGTGCCGCGCGGCGTAGTTGCATTGCTGTTCTAACGCTAGTGGGGAGGTCTGTGACTGCACAGCACTGCCAAACAACAGACCGGTGCGGGCCACATGGCAACCCGTGCTCAAACAAGTTCTCGCTTGCCTTCATGGCACTTGCACTCTACAGAACTCCATGCTTAACAAGTAGTCGCTTGCCTTCATGGCACTTGCACTCTACAGAACTCCATGCTTAACAAGTAGTCGCTTGCCTTCATGGCACTTGCACTCTACAGAACTCCATGCTTAACAAGTAGTCGCTTGCCTTCATGGCACTTGCACTTTACAGAACTCCATGCTTAACAAGTAGTCGCTTGCCTTCATGGCACTTGCACTTTACAGAACGCAATGCTCAACAGAAAAAGCACGTGGCGCGAAAGCGCAGCATTCAAAGAATGGAGCTGGATTTGGACGACGTTATCAAGTAACCCTAGCCAATGACAAATGCAAGCCTACCCCTTGTGGCACCTGCATTTCAAGTTCACACTGCTCAACAGTGCTCGCCTGCCTTGACGGCACTTGCACTTTAAAGAACTCAATGCTCAACATGTAGAACGTGAGGGGCCCAAGACCACATCCCTCGAAGGAATGTACTTGGTGTCGGTTACAGATAGTCCCGGACATGGCTAGCTGTGACTCAGAATGAAAGTGTACACCAACGAAACAACCCGCACTCATATAGCCCTTCCTTGCTCTAAGAGAACTCATCTAACAAAGGTCACCCCGGAGACCCTAACATCCCGGAGTCTCAAGCGAGCGTTTAACTCGAAAAACACCGTGCCATCACCCCTCGCATTGCAATGTGTTTCCAGAAAAATGTAAGCCTGTGCAAATGAGCGAACCAACACCACACCCGTGGTTACGTAGTCACCACGCAAAAATCGGAATTCGAGATTTAGAAAAGAATAAAAACTTTCACTCTAAAAAGAACGGCCCGCGAATGAGAAGTGATAACCCGTTCAGAACGCGGAAAAAAAACAAGATGTCGTAAGGGTAGGCGTTTTTTTTTTTTTGGCCCATGTCCGCGCGCGCGTAAATTTTTGGAACCCCCCGGAAAAAAAAAACTTTTGCAAAAAAAAAAACTTTTGGGATCTGTGCATTGGAACCGGTCGTGAGAGCGACTGCAGGCGTAGTCACGAGCGTGTCCGGCTCGGGAAAAGTCGAAAACCTGTTCATCACACCGATACTTCACGGCGATGTAAATCGCGTAGACGTTGTTTACCTCAGTGTGTATTGACTTTGAAGCCGACTATGCCCGGTGCTGGGTTGGTGCGCTGGGCAAGCAATATCGTGATACTTTGACGTTGGTGCCAATCTAAACAGCAAGATTTGCGTAGCTTTAGCCAGCTCCTGCTGGACGCAGTCGAAGCACGCGGGATACAAGCACAGCCTCAGCCTCGAAACCGTGCGCGGTTTTACCGGCAAGGCATGTCGGGGGGTTTTTTTGCCGCTGTGGTGCGATTATCACACAGAACCAGTCCGCGGGCAGTGCACGCGTCTATGCCTTCCGACGCCTGGAGCAGCTACTAGTAGGGACGTATCTGAGACTCGACTGAGGAGGCATTAAAAGGACGCAGGGCAAGCGATGCGTTCGCGGTGCTTGCGACATAGTGACCGGCGGCAATGCTTGTGCCGAGGTATATTTGCGAAGAAAACGGCACTCGGACCGTGACATCGCAATGGGGCATGTCAGAAGAGAGATACAAGATTGACGGACACCCGCACAATCGACAGTCCTCTGGTTCACTGCTTTATCGTTCGCGGCGTACCCGGCGAACCGCGATCTCGAGTTTAAACCCGAGTGTTTTTTCTCCTGTGGCATCGTCTATCCTCTGCAGCCTTCGACTATGGAACTGTTGAACTCTAGACTGCCACCGCAACCCCTCGGACACATCAAGCTCACCACATTCATCTTTGAGCTCATCGTCCAGGAATTCCACCAACAACGGGCACAAAAGTGCCAACAGCGGACCGGCCAGTAGTATAGCCGGTACATACGGTGTGAAGCGGTAGGTAGAGCCGGTACATACGGTGTGAAGCGGTAGGTAGAGCCGGTACATACGGTGTGAAGCGGTAGGTAGAGCCGGTACATACGGTGTGAAGCGGTAGGTAGAGCCGGTACATACGGTGTGAAGCGGTAGGTAGAGCCGGTACATACGGTGTGAAGCGGTAGGTAGAGCCGGTACATACGGTGTGAAGCGGTAGGTAGAGCCGGTACATACGGTGTGAAGCGGTAGGTAGAGCCGGTACATACGGTGTGAAGCGGTAGGTAGAGCCGGTACATACGGTGTGAAGCGGTAGGTAGAGCCGGTACATACGGTGTGAAGCGGTGTGTAGCCGGTACATACGGTGTGAAGCGGTGTGTAGCCGGCATACGGTGTGAAGCGGTGTGTAGCCGGTACATACGGTATGAAGCGGTGTGTAGCCGGTACATACGGTATGAAGCGGTGTGTAGCCGGCATACGGTATGAAGCGGTGTGTAGCCGGTACATACGGTATGAAGCGGTGTGTAGCCGGTACATACGGTGTGAAGCGGTGTGTAGCCGGTACATACGGTATGAAGCGGTGTGTAGCCGGTACATACGGTATGAAGCGGTGTGTAGCCGGTACATACGGTGTGAAGCGGTGTGTAGCCGGTACATACGGTATGAAGCGGTGTGTAGCCGGTACATACGGTATGAAGCGGTGTGTAGCCGGTACATACGGTATGAAGCGGTGTGTAGCCGGTACATACGGTATGAAGCGGTGTGTAGCCGGTACATACGGTGTGACATCCAGTAGCAGAAAGTCTTGTGGCAAAAGTTTTTTTTTTCTGAAAAGTTTTTTTTTTGCGCGCGCGCGCGTAAATTTCTGTGGGCCGACGGACATGGGCCAAAAAAAAAAAACCGCCTACCCTAATTGGATTAATGTTGAACCGGGCAAAACCTGGAACACCCCCCAAAACTGGGGCTGGGTCTCCCAGGTTCGGCATTTTTCTTTCAGCCACATGCAATGTGTGAGGAAACTGAACCGCCCAAGTAGGACCTTCTGATCATGATCATTTGCCAAATTTGCCACCTGAAACCACGTCCAGGATTTGTGCTCAGTCAGGGTGGTGCGGTCAACGAAAACTCTAGTTTCCCTTTCTACTTTCTCCTCTCGCGGTGTACGGTTTTTGGGGTTTGCGACTTCTTTGCGTACTATGCAGAATGTCACGACCCTGGTGCTTGCCCGCGCTTTGGGGTGCTCAATACTCAGCTCGACCCCTAGATGCCGCTGTCATACGAGGCTGAAGGACCACTACTGGTGAAGTCACGTCGGCGTCTACCCCCGGGAATTTCTTGTGGGATCGTTGCTCACGTAGCACGCATAAAATGAAGGGAAAACTCGTTCGGTAGCCATTCATGAAACAACCGAATACATGGCAACTGGCGGGTGGAAGAAAAGGTCTCACCAAGGTTGGAGAAACAACCCGGTGAAGTCACTTGAGATAGAAGAAACAATTTTCCAACGGTTAGCTGGGAGAAACAACCCACTACCTACAGTAACCTGTGTTGTTCGTACGTGCACTTCGCACCCACAAATTCCCTCAGTGGGGAAACCAGTTCTTACCGACTTGCTATCAAAGCCCCAGGCCTCGCCAGGTCCCGATGTTTTGAGATTGGCAGGTGACCCAGGCTCGTACGTGAAACTTTGCTCCCGTGGAACAGGATGCCCCTGGTACGCTGTTGGGCTGCAGCAAAGGGGAGAGGTGCCCTGTTTCAAAAGCTGAAGACAAAGGACAGTACCAAGGGAATCCTGAAAGTCGACGATAGCACCGGCGGTCGCGATGGCATACCGCACGCTACCCCCAGCCCACAAACGGGATTTCCCCAAGGCTGGCGAGGCCCCAAGGGGGTCTGCCTGCCTCTGGAAGTCTTCTACAGGGACCTGAATATTACCCACGAGCACATACGGCGGCCCGTGAGGGCCTTCCGTGTTCAACTTCTCATTCGCTAGGCACGCACTTACCAGCATCGCCGCCAGCAACCCGCGGGGCATCACCATACTTCTCATCGTACGTGTTGCGTTCCCTTTTTTTTGTAACCTGATGCAGGGTTATTCTACACGGGGGAATATCTTAGTTTAATGTTTGGCAGAGCACTGCCTCTTTCATGCACGGGGGAGTGAATGCGGGAGTGAAAAAGTGCGGCAGTGATTCTTCGCAAAGTCAGCACCAGAAAGCGGGCGTTCCGCTTCCGCATTGCGGGCTAGAAGCTGGCGTACGATGCTTTTGTGCCGCCCCGAGGCGTCGACCCCTAGTCTGGCTTAACCCGTTCTGGCTTCAGTCCAGTTCAACATTATTCCAATCACGGTAAGCTACACGGTAAACTCCAGCAACTTTTGCTCGAGCGACAGTCCGGCCTCAAGTGCGGGTGTGGCCACACCCGGAAATAGGGTGTGCGATAGGGTGTGCACACCCTATTTCACACCCTATTTGCGGGTGTGGCACACCCGCTTTTGGAGAGTCTGGTTTCACTCGAGCAAAAGTTGCTGGAGTTCACCGTGTAAACAAGATAAGCTATCTCCTCGAGAAAGACAGGCGCTTCGTATTGTTTGTGCGTGCCGGGTGATCGTTTTCCCACTTGTATTTACCCTGTGTGTATTCAGGTAAGGAATTCTGATCAACCACCAAAACACGCTGCCTACGTCTTTTTAGCCTGCGCAATACATTGGAAGGCAAACCCGCAAGAATGTTAGTACTAAAAAAAGTAGCTCCCGACCGAGGAGGCACGACACGAGGGCATTCGCGGACGAACAGAATGATCAATGCATCAATCCAGGATGGAATGGACGAAGGGTGTGGGTAGCTTAACTGTCAACAGCTCACCCCTTCAATTAGTCAGGACCCCTTGACCTGGACCTGGTAATAAAGCAGAGTGGTAGTTGCAACCTGCCGACCCGAAGGTGAATACGATTGCACTCCAGCAGAGCCAGTCTCCAGTGTTCAGACGCTTCTTCTGGCGTCCGGAATTACAGCAGCAAAGTACTCCGAGCACATGGCACACCGGCTGGGGGCTTGGGTTTACTTGGTTCAACCTGGCATTGCTTCCGGGTATTCGTTCCAAAGGAAACTAGCACTCTAGAAAAGTCCAGAGCAAAGGTTTGCACACTAGTGTTTTTTTTTTTTTGGGGGGGGGGGGGGGGGGGGGGGGGGGGGGTCTGAGACCCCCCAACGTTGCGGTCAACCACAGCTTGCAAAGCTTGAGTCGGAGGCAGCACACAGTGCAACAACCCCGTCCGCTCGGCCCTGCGGCTGACCGTTTCGACGAACTTGTGTTCAGCGCAAGCGCCAAGCCCCAAGGTGCGCCACGCCTTGATTGATTTAGTTTGGGAAATCTTGACCCGTAGGCCCGTGGCTCTGCAGTACCGCCAAACACGTGAAGCTTGGCTCCCGTGTAGCAGGCTATCCCTGGTACCTAACCCTCGGTCACAGAAGAAGAAGAAATCCGCTCCTGGTCCAGGAACGTGACGGTCAACCACAGCTTGCAAAGCTTGAGTCGGACGCAGCACAGTGCTACAACCCCGTCCGCTCTGCCCTGTGGCTGACGTCTCGACGAGCTTATGTTCAGCGCAAGCGCCAAGCCCCAAGGTGCGCCACGCCTTGGTGCTTTAGTTTGGGAAATCGGTAGCCACTTGACCCGTAGGCCCGTGGCTCTGCAGTACCGCCGAACACGTGAAGCTTGGCTTCCGTGTGGCAGGCTTTCCCTGGCACCTATTCTCGGTCACAGAAAGATTCAACACCCTTGCACTCTTAAAAACCCAGCTGAACGGGACACCGAGTCTCCCGACTTGGCAGGAAACGAAAGTATGCCGTCCGAAGTCTTCTTCACGCATGCAGAAAACCGTTGAAGTATCTACACGGTGAGCTCCAGCAACTTTTGCTCGAGCTGAAGTCTGGCCTCAAGTGCGGGTGTGACCACACCCGGAAATAGGGTGTGCACACTCTATTGCACGGTGAACTCCAGCAACTTTTGCTCGAGCTAAAGTCCGGCCTCAAGTGCGGGTGTGGCCACACCCGGAAATAGGGTGTGCACACTCTATTGCACGGTGAACTCCAGCAACTTTTTCTCGAGCTAAAGTCCGGCCTCAAGTGCGGGTGTGACCACACCCGGAAATAGGGTGTGAAATTGGGTGTGCAATGGGGTGTGCACACCCTGTTTCGCACCCTATTTGCGGGTGTGGCACACCCGCTTTTGGAGAGTCTCGTTTCACTCGAGCAAAAGTATCTAGAGTTCACCGTGTACTGCTCGGGCGGAAGCAAGCGGTCGAAAAAACACCAATCTGGTCCCGTACGGGATCGTAGTCAAGAAGAAGAAGAAGAAAGAAAAAAAAGAAAAAGAAAAGAAAAAAAGAAAAAGGCCGCTCCGGGTCCAGGAACGTGACGGTCAACCACAGCTTGCAAGGCTTGAGTCGGAGGCAGCACAGTGCCACAACCCCGTCCGCTCTGCCCTGTGGCTGACGTCTCGACGAGCTTATGTTCAGCGCAAGCGCCAAGCCCCAAGGTGCGCCACGCCTTGATGCTTTAGTTTGGGAAATCGGTAGCCACTTGACCCGTAGGCCCGTGGCTCTGCAGTACCGCCGAACACGTGAAGCTTGGCTCCCGTGCAGCAGGCTTTCCCTGGTACCTCGTAGTCAAGACAGAACGAATTCAAGCAATCTCCCGATGGGAGTAGGGGCAGGGATTGTTCTCTCCCGGCGAAAAAGAGGTATTTGTTCAGTCAATGTTCACAGTTAAGTGTCCACCCACACAACCAGTGCTTCCGCTAACGAAAAAGTGCGAGGAATTCCTCAAAAAAAGAGGCTGGAAAAAAGAGGGTGAGGAATTCCTCATATGAGGAATTCCTCACCTTTTCCCCGTTGGTGGTATCGTGCTGCCAAAGCACTTCATCACGGTCTACTCTCTGCTCGGCGTGGCTGCAGCAGTGCCAGCAGTATGCTGGTCAACACGCTTCTTGCAACCAACGGTTTTCTCCCCCTCTAGCCTCCTTCGAAATGAGCACAAGGCAGTCCCTCGAGTATTTCTCCCCTACCCACCCCCACCCAGGGTTAGCAACTTCGTTTTGGGTCTCAGGCTTAGTATCAGCACTGCCGGACCCCCCCCTTTAGAAGATTCGGGTCGTCCCCTGGAAAAAGATGCTGATAGCCTGCACCAACGCGGGAACTTTTCCCAGGCAGGGATTTATACGCCGGTCTAGATGGGCGGGTCACCCGTCCATCCTCAAAAAAAAAAAAAAAAAAAAAAAAAAAAAAAAAACCCACGGGCTGGCGGGTGTGGGTAGGCTACCACAGCAGTCATAGGGGGTCATGGGGGGGCCCATAGGGGGTCCATAGGGGGGTCATGGGGGGTTGTCTGCAATACCCGAATACAGCGCGCATCCTCTTGATGGCACTAGTGCTTCCTCTTGGGACGGCTTCCGTGGAACGATTGTTCTCCGTAGTAAAGCAGTGCCGTACGTACATCCGCAACAGGTTGTCGAACTCAACTGTGCGCCAATGTTTGTTCTTGGCGTACAATCCCCCTTCCGTGACGCCAGAATTTCTTGACCAGCTGATGAGAGAGTATCTCATGCTGGATCCGACAGTCAGGAAAAATGACAAAGACGATGCGTCAGAAAGCGAGGACTCAGAGCCCGAGCCCGAAGCCGAGGACCCGTTGCGGTACACGAACGTACGCCGAACATTATTGAAGTTCGCAAAGGCTTCGGTGTACTTCGATGCCGTGTCGGCGGTCCTCGCAAAGAGAGAGCAGTTGGCACGACGCCCCATGCCCTTATTCTCCAACTCTTCCTTGTAATCCAACTGCTGTGTTTTCCCCCTCACGCGCCCTTTGCCGGACAACTGCTGGTTCTCCCACCTCTCTGCTGCACCCTCCACCCTCTGGAACATCTGGCTCGGAATCTATACACGGTGCGCAGTGATGCACGGTGATGCACAGTGATCCACGCTAGTGCGGTGTGCACAGTGACACGATAGCGCATGGTGGTGCATAGTGATCCACAGTGGAGGACAGTGGTGGCACTAATTTTCGGGCCCTCAACGACTTTGCAGGGCTGGCTGGGGTGGCTGGACAGGCTGGACCACCACTGGGGGGGGGTCTGGGGGGTCGACAAACACGTGCTCGGCACCCCGGTGCAAAAGACGGGTACCCGTCCATCTACATGGACTATTGCTCTAGGCCGAAATCCCCTTATAAATCCCTGTTCCCAGGGGCGGAAAAAAAAAAAAAAAAATGCCCCCACCAGGTTTTTGGGTTCCTCACTAAAAGTGAGGTTAGCGGGGGCACTACACACAACAACAAAAAAAAAAAAAAAAAAAAAAACCCGAAACGCAACTGGAAGAAAATACGCAACAAACGGGCAGCTGACTGAGCGACAGCTACTGAGAGAATTAGTAGTTGGCAGCGTGCTACATGAAACTCACCAAAGCAGGTGAGTTCCGCTAGCCGACAGTTTAATGTCGGTCGGGGTTTTGCCCTCACATTCGTGAAGACTTCTGATGAGGGGGTCTGTCTGTCTCTGCAGATTCTCCCTCGTGTTGGCACCACGAAGCGAGGCGGGTGCTTTCTCTAGCCAGAGATCCGATCTTCGGACGCAAGGTGCATCAAGCCCAAGTCCAACCCGCGCCTCTTCTTACCCTCCTTGATTTCGCGACAGGGCCACCCATCCCTCCTTTTTCGCTTGTACTTTTCCTGTAGCGGTCGTTCTTACACACCAGGGCGCGCAATATCTGACGATATTGAGCGGACCATCCACTTTTCTCTCTCCTTCGCATAGCTCCTGACACAAGTCGGCCACAAAAAGAAAGCCGCATTCTCTCTCCTTTTCGCAGTCCCTTTCTACCGAAATGGTAGCGATTGCGGACCCCCCCCCTTCTCACACAACGGCCGCGCTCTGCACGGCGAGGTCCCAACCTCAGACGCTGGAGTTAAAGAGGCACACGCGAGAAAGCGGGTGTGCTACAACCAAAAAACGCGTGTAAATCCACCCGCTTTCTTTCGTAGTAACAATGCATCGTAAACACGAAAGGGAACGCTGGTAAGCGTGTTTGGGAGAAGATGAGCCCAACGATCATATTCGCTCACTATCGTTCACTAGCAGGCTAATCCTCCCCCGGCAGCGTACACACGCCTATTCCTTTTCAACACCCGCTTTTAGCTCCTTAGCGCTCTGCGGCTCCGTGTGCTTCGATCTCTTTGCAAGTTCACAACAGCTGCAAAAGCAGCATCTCTCTCTCCTTTTTTTTTTTCAACAGTTGGTTCTACCGAAACGGTAGTGACTGCTTTTGCGAGGCAGGCATTCCCCCCCCCGGATTACCCCCCATCCGCTGGCCGCAGGAGGCTTTTTTTGGCTCGCCAAAGAGAGTAAAAGAGTGAAAGAGTACGAACAGTAGTGAGTAGAGAAGAGAACGAGTGTGAAAGAACGGAGGTAGCACAAACTACCAGACCAGCGAAGGCCACCGCAAAACGATTTCCGACCTTTTTCCTTATCCCTCAAAACCAGCACCAATAACAACGACCCCTCCGCTGTTTCTCCTGCTCTTTTCACAAGTGCTCAACTATGTCCTCAAAACCACATCTCTCTCCTCTCAAGAGTGCTGCCGAAACGGTAGCGATTGTCGTGCAAGCATAAAGCAAGAAGGCTTTGTTTGTGCGCACTAGCGGAACTCACCTGCTTTGGTAAGCTTCATGGAGTACGCTGCGCGCAAACAAACGGTCACACTGGGTTCCACACTGGATTTGCAGGTGTACCCACATCCGACACGTTGACCGCACAGTTAACTCCTCCACCCGGTGCTGGCGTTCACCATGCACTTTGCCACACGGTGTGCTCCAGCACCGTGCGCGGTCCATTTTGCGGGTGTGCCACACCCGCGAATCCAGTGTGGAATCCAGTGCGATCACCTGCCCGGGGGTCACACTGGGTTCCACACCGGATTTGCGGGTGTACCCACATCCGACACTTTGGCCGCACACCACCCGGTGCTGGAGTACACCCTGCACTTCGCCACACAGCACCGGGTGGTCCATTTTGCGGTGTGCCACACCCGTGAATCTAGTGTGAAATCCAGTGCGATCACCTGCCCGGGGGAAACACTCGGTTCCACACTGGATTTGGTACCCTCACCCGACGTTTGGACCGCAGTCTCTATGCGCAGGTGGGAGGAAGAAACGTTGACATGTTCAGCGGGCGACCTGACCCTTCATGCGTTGTCAGGTTGTGTTGCCCCACTAGGACGGAAACGACGTTTTCAGAATCACGAGGTGCTTAGGTTATTCATCCTTTCTGTGAACAGGACGCTTTCAAAGTGTGGGTTGTGTTTGCATCCCATTTCCTCGAGGAACTTGATTCGGCCCATCTGCCGCGACAGTTAACTCCGTGCTGGCGTACACCGCAGGTCGGCCTCAGCTCCGGGCGGCCGCCTCCTCATCTTCTCTCCCTTGTTCAAACCTCAATCGTTTTGCGAGGTTCGTGTTCGAGACGTCTGGACCTGTTGGGATAGTCCAAGCTTTCAACAAAACAACAAAAAAAAAAAAAAAAAAAAAAACGCTAACCCAAACAACTTCCGCCGGCAGAGAAACCTTGCCTAAAGAAATCAACTGCCTTCGGGTAGGCTAGTCTGACACGAGTTGTCGTCGGGAAAAAAAAAAAAAAAAAAAAGCAAAAACCTACGCGCTTTCTTGTGCCAAGCCCTAACGTGACAGGTCCGAAAGATCTTCGCCATGCGCCAGGTTTCCAGGTGCGTCCGGACTGTCATGCGGGAGGAAGAAGTTCGCAAGAATAGTTGAGAGCTTGCTGTAGAACTGTGCGTAGAAGGAATTCCTGTGCCGTGTTCCCGTGGCGAAAAAAAGTTTTTTAGCCAACCCCAGTTTCGTGGGAAAAGGTTTTACTGCCTAAATCTGTAACCTGACTTTTCTGCACCCTTGAGAGCTACTTTTCTTGCACGCATAGCTACTTTTCTTGCACGCTTGACTACTTTTCTTGCACGCATAGCAGTTTTGGTTTCCAGGTGCATTCGTGGGCAATCCGGTTCTTCGTGGGCAATTCAGGTGCATTCCTGTGGAAGTCACAGTGCCAAAGAACAGCAAGGGACAAGGTTGACGCGCCTACTAAGCGAACGGAAGAATGATTCGAATGGCAGGACCAGCTTATTCATCATATTTATACAGAAAAGTCAGGTGATGCGGCAGTAAAGGAATCTTCTTACCTCGAGACGTCGTTTTCTTGCACTCGGTCTTCCAGATTGCCACTCGAGAGTGCAAGAAAACGACTTTTCTTAATTTTCTGAATAAATAGCTATTTTTGTATAAGCACCCGCTTTGCAGGAAATGCTTGAGGAGACGGCCACTTGCGATAGATCAAAGGAGGTAAACGTACTGTAGCCCACACGAAACACAGGTAAATCTGGGTTTCGTGGCGGGCGTAAGCGTTCAACAAAAAAGACCCACTATGTAGTGGTATTGTTTTCTCCCCCTCTAGCCTCCTTCAAAATGAGCACAAGGCAGTCCCTCGAGTATTTTAGGCGGAAAAAAAAAGCGGGTCTGGCGCTTCCTTTGTTTGTGCGCACTTCCTTCAAACCTGTTTTGTTCATCTAACGGGAGTGAGAATAGTACGCTGCCATCGATCTGTTTTTGTTCTTGACAAAATTGCATTTGTTAGACACAAAAAAACATTTTTTAGCCACACAGGAAAAACACTGCTTTCTAGCATCTTACGCGGCAGGGTCCACGCCAGGGCTTACGCTCCGTTTTTGATCTCAGAGAAAATCCCCGGAATTTCAAGCGAACTTTAACTCTAAAATACGTGTGGGCGCTTAAGGTTCGAGGGGAAAAAAACCCTTTCCCCTTATGTGCGACGGCAAAAAAAAAAAATAGCGTCGCTACTGGACTTGCCGACACCTGGCTGTGCGGCCTTGACCACTAGTGGGCCTAGACTCCCCTGCACGTGGACCAATAAATCAAAATCCACATGTGGTACCTGTGGATCCACATGTGGGGGAACAAAATCCAAAAAGAATTAGCGTGTGGAAATCCACACGTTCCACACGTGGAGCGTAAGCCCTGTTCCACGCCTTCAAAACTGGAGGAGTAAAGAGGGTGTGTACCCGAGTCATACCCGAAGGTCGGGCGTGCTACAACCAAAACGCGTGTAAAAGCGGGTGTGACACCCCGCATGTTTCTGCCCAGCTTCTGAGGCTGGACTCCCCTGTGTAGGATCTCCGACTCCTGCAGTCGTGGTTAGCACAACAAGCTCAAGAGTCAGCTATTCTCGCAGGATTGCCACCCTTTCAACAAACCTCAAGCACCTTAGAATGACCGAATGACCTCCCGTCGTTTCTGCCTCCCCCCCCCCCCCCAGCACCAATAATAACGACCCCCCCCGCCCTGAACACGAAACTAAGATTTTCCCCCCCCCCGCCTGAGGCGTCCAGGCTCGTTTTCGCACCATGTTTGCATCACGCATGCGTGCCACCCGTGAATCCAGTGTGAAATCCAGTGCCCTGATAACACGGAGTGACTCAATTGGGACCGCAGTGAAATCAAACTACCTTATCCCCTGTTAATGGCGAAAGAATTCACTCTCGATATCAATTTCTTGCAGCAACAATGTTTTGTAAACACGGAAAGAGAACGCTGGCAGCGTGGTTGGGAAGATTAGCCTAACGATCATATCCACTCACTATCAATCACTCAACAGGCTAGTCCTCCCCCGGCACGTACAAACAAACACACGCCTATTCTTTTTGCACTCTCGACCCTCCGGGTCTCGAGTGCAAAAATTGATTTCTCAAGTGAATTATTTCGCCATTAATAACAGGTACTAAATAGCTATTTTGGCCACATGCAACGTGTGAGGAAACTGAACCGCCCAAGTAGGACCTTCTGATCATGATCATTTGCCGGTTTGCCACCTGAAACCACGTCCAGCATTTGGGCTCAGGGAGTGCATTCAACGAAAGCTCTAGGTTCCCTTTCTACTTTCTCCTACTCTCGCGGTGTACGGTTTGGCCACATGCAACGTGCGGAGAAACTGAACAGCCCAAGTAGGGCCTTCTGATCGTGATCATTTGCCAGTTTACCACCTGAGACCACGTCCAGAATTTGGGTTGAGGGTGGTGCGGTCAACGAAAACTCTAGTTTCCCTTTCTACTTTCTCCTACTCTCGCGGTGTACGGTTTTTAGCCACATGCAATGTGTGAGGAAACTGAACAGTCCAAGTAGGACCTTCTGATCATGATCATTTGCCAGTTTACCACCTGAGACCACGTCCAGAATTTGGGTTGAGGGTGGTGCGGTCAACGAAAACTCTAGTTTCCCTTTCTACTTTCTCCTACTCTCGCGGTGTACGGTTTCCGTGTACACGGTGTGCTCCAGCACCGGGTGGGGGAGTTAAACTGGCGCGGTCCATTTTGCGGGTGTGTCACCACACCCGCATATCCAGTGTGAATCTAGTGTGATCACCTGTTTTTAGAGTTAAAGTTCGCTTGAAATTCCGGGGTTTTAGGGTCTCCGTGTGACCGTTCATGAATGGGTTCTCTTAGAGCAAGAAAGGGCTATGTGGTTACGGGTTGTATATTTGGTGCACGGTTATGGCTAGCCATGTCCGGGGCTGTTTGTGACCGACACCATGTACATTCCTTCGTGGAGTGTAGTCTTGGGCCCCCCCCACGTTTTTGCGCGGGTGTCACACCGGATTTCACGCTGGATTTGCGGGTGTACCCACAAACCGACACTTCGACCGCACAGTTAACTCCCCCACCCCGGTGCTGGAGTGCACCGTGTAGGGTATACGTCTCGCTTCGTAGGAAATACTCGACGCCGCCGCAAAAATCTCAAGAAGGAGGAAATGTGCTGCCCCACGAAAGCACACGTAAGTCCGAGCTTGTATTGCCGCGGGGCGCAAGCGTTCCACCAAAGTCCTTGGCCAGTGCCTTCCGGGGGCCCTTCCTCAAATCGCTCCTTGCTCCTTTGTCTCGCTTCAAGATGGAGATGATTGTAACAGCTGATGTTGTTTCTTAAATAGTACATCTGTACTGACGGGAACATTTCCGGAACAAACGGTTGCACATGAAAGATAAAACGAATACAACGAAAAAGTGCTAATACAGGAAACCCCCCCCCCCCCCCCCCCCCCCCAGAGAGGTTTATACCCTGTACACGCGAAGAACAAGAAACTTTAGAAATTTTTGCCTTATCATTTTCATCACCTTTGGTCAGTTGACGCTGATCGTCCGTTGCTTTGTTTATCAGGGCAAGCCCCAACTCCGGAAATGTGGTCAGTCGATGCTGATCGTCCGTTGCTTTGTTTATCAGTGCAAGCCCCAACTCCGGAAATGTTCTGCCTAATCAGCTCAGTCTTCCGGGCATTAGCTACGCTCGGAAAATGGACCCCGGTGTGGCACACTGAATTTACCCACACCCGACGCTTTGACCGCACGAACTCTCCACCACCCCGGTGCAGGAGCACACCGTGCAGTAGCTAATCCCCTGCAGTCCTCCTACTTTCCCTGATGACACCGAAGCCACCAACGATCAACTGCAAAGGTGCATGGCCGGTGCACGCTCTGCCCGCTCCTTTGTTGCCGAAACTCACCCTGAGACTCTAATAATAATACCGCGGAGTTTCAAGCAGACTTAACTCTTTCAAAACAGTCTTAAAAATACTCGAGGGACTTGCCTTGTGCTCATTTCGAAGGAGGCTAGAGGGGGAGAAAACAATACAACTACAAGGTGGGTCTTTTTTGCTGAACGCTTCCGCCGCCACTAAACCCAGATTTACCTGTGTTTCGTGTGGGCTACAGCACATTTGCCTCCTTTGATCTATCGCAACTGGCAGTCTCCTCAAGCATTTCCTACAAAGCAGGTGCTTATACAAAGAAAAAAAAGAAGAAAAAGCCTCAATGGTCAACCGGAGACCCTAAAGCACCGAACCTCTCAACCACAATTAAACGCTAAAAAAAAAAGAGGCGCAATTTCGACCAGTCGTCGCTCGGCCCGCAGTTGCCCGTTCAACTACTCTTGCCAACACTTTTTTCGCGCCATCCCCTCCTGAATTGTCGTGGCGACCCCTCCTGCCGTTGCTACCGCCGATGCTCCCATGCTGTTGCTGTGTTCGTTCCGAGACTCCGGCTAATCCCGAAAATTCATGGGTTCCACACCCTCAAACGCGTCCGCTGGGCACCGCTCGGCAGCCTGGTTGGACACACCTGACAATGCGATGAGTGTATCCCCTCCTTTCCAACAAGTCAAAGAACGAAAATGCCTCCTCCTAAAAAAAAAAAGAAACCTTGAAAGTAGTGCCCCGTGGCGGTTGGTTTACGAGCCACAATCCCATCCAAACCCCCCTCAAAAAAAAAAAAAAAAAAAAAGCGAATGAAGGAAGGAAAACACAATGCAACCAAGTTGTGCTCGCACCGGAACAGGACTGAAAATCTCCATCCAAAGGACCCACTGATGAGCTCTGACTTTGGATGGGTCTGCGTTCAAGACCGAAACCTGAGACGAAGAACGAGGTGCACACAACACGGCGGTGAAAAAAACACAGGGGGCTAGTCCCTCAAGGTTTCATACCCCACTTTGGGAGCCGTACACTCCCCTTTTTACCCCTTTTTACCTCTTTCTATTTTGCATCCCTTTCCTAGACAACATCTTCCTCGAAGAAGACTTGATGCTAGCATCGGCCATGCATGAGAGGCAGTGCTCTGCCTAAACATTAAACTAAGATTTTCCCCCCCGACAAAGAGATGCGATCGTAGCCCGGCCTTAGCCTGGCCTGAGGCCGAAGTGCTTCACGAGGGACACAGGAGAGCTGCACTTTCTTCGTGCAGCGAGGTGTCTTCCGAGATGAGTGGATAGGACGGACGGGCGCAAACCGCGCGTTTGTTTGACTGTCATGCAGAAAAGCTTTTTCTTTCACTATTCCCGTTGTCATAATTCTTCTTTTTTTTTGTGTTGTGCTATGTTTTGTCCACCAGACGTATCCGGCCAGATTCATAGGCTGTAATGATGCATCACCGCAGTGAGAAAAATAAGCGAACGAGGACGGGGGAAAACAAAAAGAAGAAATCGAATCACAAGCAACTCCCGCCGGTAGAGGAGGAAAAAAAAGACCTGCCAACGGAATCGACCACCCCCCCGTAGTCCGACAATTACTGTCGTTGGGAGGAAGAACACAAAAACTTATTTCAAACCCAAACAACTACCGCCGGTGGAGAAAAGCCCGCGTTAAAAAAGAAAAGGTCACGATGGTCACAAACGTCGTAGCCATAGTTAAAATGTGCAAATATATGTCCAACAACCTTTCCACTACCCCGACCCCCAGCCTGCAATGGTCAACCGGAAACTTTGAAACACCGGCCCTCAAAACCACAATACGGGTCTAAAACGCTAAAAAGGAAAGCAACCACCTTCGGGTGCGCACGCTCGACACTTGCTTGTCGCTGACGGAGCAGTGTTCGCGCTGAGGAAAAAGGCGGCCGGTTCTGTGTGCATACTCAGAAAGGCACGCGGACACACAACTACTACACAAGCATCCCTCATGCTAAGATTATACACCTTGGGATTCCATGCGGCCGGAACAGTCCGCAAAGATTGGAACGAGATCCCACTTTTTAGCAAGTCCCAGAAGAAGCGCGGCCGCCCATCCCAGTATAACGTTGTCGCCGAAGTAGCGACGGTCGTAAGCGAGCAGACTAGTGCCGCATCATGTCAACTTTTCGACTTCCAAGGGCGGCAACGTAAGATATGCTTCGAAATCGCAAAATTCCAGCCCCAGAATGCCAAAAAGAGCGAAGGCACTCCATAAAACTGAAAATGGGGAAAAAGTGGAAATTAACCTGTAGGTGCTTGGTCGGAGTTGGGTTAAGGATTTATAAATTAGCGGCCGATAAATTATAAACCACGCATATTATTGGCCTATATAAGTTAGAGGCTGGACGGTAACTGAATGTACACTGAAACCCCGGGCCCGGGGGGGCGGGTAGGAACCGCTTCGAAAGTAATCGGCCGGCAAGCCGGCAGATAGCGCGCACTGCGGACCACCAGGCGGAGAAGAAAAGTAGTATATGTAGTATTATGTGTCATCCTAATCAGGGAGAAGAACGGAGCAATCTTTACAAACGAACGAGTGACATAAGGTGGCCGCTTGAGCGGCGCCAATCCGAGCGCACACAGCAGCAGTGACGCGTCGGCAGTATTTGCACTTCAGGATGGGGCTGCCGTCATGAGCGTCGACGGCTAGCGAGTGTCGGCAGAGGGTGCAGTGGTCGGAGCAAGCTTGAACGGAGAAGAAAAAAAAGAAAAAGAAAAGATCGCTAACCCAAACAACTTCCACCGGTAGAGTAAACCTGCCTGAAGAAAACAACTGCCTTCGGATAGGCTTACTGTCGTCAGCCATTTTTAAGATTCTTTCTTTGTTTGTGCGTGCCGGTTAATCGTTTTTCCCACTTGTATGTACCCTGTGTATATTCAGGTAAGGAATTCTGATCAACAACCAAAACACGCTGTACGTCTTTTTAGCCTGCACAATACTTGAATAATTGAGGGCAACCCGCAAGATTGTTAGAAGTAACTAACTTAGAACTTAAAACAAATACGACACTCAGAGCACAAAGAATATCTTCCCTAAACGACGAAGGTCACCCGGAGACTTTAAACCCCCGGAGTTTCAAGCGAACTTTCACTCTAAAAAAGAAAGGTGTAATTCCCTTATATCCCAACACTTGAAATTTTGTTCCCTTATATCCCAATGGGATTGCCTTGGGCAAGGCAATCCCATTGGGATATACGGGAACAAAATTTGTTGTCCCATTGGGATATAAGGGAACAAAATTTGTTGACCACAGAACCTGGCCAGACCAGTCAGTCCGACCAGCCTGGACAGACCAGACAGCCTGGACAGCCTGGACAGCCTGACCAGACCGGTCCGTCCGACCAGCCCGGACTGACCAGACAGCCTGGACAGACCACAGCCTGGACAGCTTGACCAGACCGGTCAGTCCGACCAGCCCGGACTGACCAGACAGCCTGGACAGACCACAGCCTGGACAGCCTGACCAGACCGGTCAGTCCGACCAGCCCGGACTGACCGGACAGTCCGACCAGCCTGGACAAACCAGACAGCCTGGACAGCCTGACCAGACCAGTCAGTCCGACCAGCCCGGTCTGACCAGACAGCCCGGACAGCCTGGACAGACCCGACAGTCCGACAAGCCTGGCAGGCTGGAGGCTGGAGCCTGACCAGTCTAGTCCGGCTGACCCAGAGTCCGACCAGCCTGGACTGCCTGACCAGACCAAGCCCTGGCGGTTGGTGCTGCAAGATCAACAGGAAGAGTGGGTCTTCTAGGTCCTTGGTTTCTTTCAATGGGAAGAACGGGAACAAAATTAGTTACCCAATGAACAGATGCAGAACCTGTCCTGCTGTAGGAAGGTACAAGGTTGTTAACAGTCCACACGAATCACAGGAGGTAGAACATGATTCATGGATTAAGTTTGAAAGTACGAATCACAGGACGTGGAACATGATTCGTAGGACCGCTGAGCACAAAGTTACCTAGTTTTCAAAACACCGCAACGGAGCAGGCGCCCGGCAGGCAATAGGCTCGGTCAGGACTGATCCCTCACACCGAAGTGATCACGGGTTGCCTTGTGAGCGTAGATGCGCGGGGCTGAACTCAGGCTGCATGAGTGGGTTTTGTCAGGTAACAATGGCCCTCCACACCGGATCTCAAGAGTAAGCTTCGTTTCCAAAAGTCGTGATCAAGTCTGTATACCCACAGAAGGCGCGAACTTAACGCAAGGACCCTTCAGACGTGGAACGCATTGGTCACAAAAGCAAACACTCAGGCTGCATAGTGGGTTTGCGGAACTGCCGTAGCATCGATCAGCGAGTAAAAGTATCCACCCCTGGCCGTGGCGCTCGATGGCTTCGGTAAACCGCATCGCGCATACAGACGAGACTTGACTCCGTACTTAGAGAGCGAATTCCGTCGATCATGGTGCAGATGACTTTACGCAGGACGATGCAATATTACCCCTCCCTTCCCTCTTTGCCCTCCCGAAAAGAAACGTCGTTGAGCAGAGTGTAAAAAAGGATACGGGTGCACGAGCACGCGGGGCTCATGCAGATGGAAGAAATCGGCCAATTTATCCGCAACGTAAAACACGCAAACAATGCAAGAAGCTGCAGCGCAACCGGATGCGAAGTAGGGCAGTGCTAAACATGTGCTGACTGCTTCCAGAATTGAAATTGCTGGTGCTGGTCCTGCTGCCAATCTTGTTACGACGGTTGCTTCCTCTTCCTCTGGCCGCATGACCACAAGGGCCGAAGTGGCAGTGAAATTTGAGAAATTGAAACCTCATTTTGGAGGTAAACGCAGCCTCAGATTCGGAATTCTTTTGTTTCAACGGCACCAAACGTCCCCGAATAGTCACTTCGACCCCCGGGAAATCTTTTTAAAGGGGTCCCCCAAAAATCGTCATGACCACAAATTTTGTTCCCTTATATCCCAATGGGAACAAAATTTGTTGTCCCATTGGGATATAAGGGAACAAAATTTGAAGTGGTGGGATATAAGGGAAATTCACCAAAAAGAAATCCTCCCCTAATCCGTGCCTCGTAACACACAGCCGCCGATCAACACGAAACCACCCAGAAGAAAAGCCAGGCACCGGGATCTTCCTGACGAGCACGCAACCCGGTGAACTTAATCAATAACGCTAAAAAAAAAAGCTCCACGAACGTAGTCCCACACTCTCCGCTCAGTCCACGGGGGTCGTGCGTAAAGCATTTTTTCCGGGTTACAAAAAAGAAAAAAGGAAGACAAACGCCTGGCTTTAAAGCCTTCGTCAAAAGGAAAAGCAGAAGATCCGATTACTCTGGGGTCATCCCCTGTTTCTAACACAGCTATAGTTTCTTTCCCCCCCCTCTCCTGGTTTGCCACCCGCTATGGTTTCATCCTCTGCTTCAACGCGCCGCTGGGAGACAGGGCATAAACACGTACCGCAGATACGATGCGCACACTAATATACGATACCTTAAAGGAATATTTTCGACAATGGTCACCCGGAGACTAGTCTGACACAAGTTGTCAACAGGAAAAAAAGAAGGGGGAAAAAAGGAAAGAAGAAGAAGAAAAGAAGAAGGAAAAAGAAAAAAAAAAAACGCCACTGCTTGTGACCCTGCTTTCTACCTCATAGTATTTTTTTTTTCACCGCCGGTAAGTGTTATGGGGGGGGCCTTCACATGGCGACACTGTTGACCGCACCTTAATTGAGTCGCGGTCGCCAATCCCCCACCGCCAGCATCATGTACTTGATGCGACGCGGAACAAGTGCCGGGCGAATAGAGGGCCACAAAAGTGGCAAATCGACCGGTCGAGGGAAGTGCTTAGCAGCCAATGGCCTGATGGCTGAGTGCACACCTAAGCAGGGCTGCATCCTCGTGTTGTAGCCGTGTTGTGCATAAGGCTTCGGTGGGGCCTGGTCAACCACCTCATCACAATAGGCGCAAACCTTTCTCGACAGTGATTGGACAGTCGGGATTGCCGGGGGGCGGGTCTCCGTGAAGAAGAGAAAAGTAAAGTAAGACCTGCCCCCTGCGCCTGCTGTCTCCGGCTGCTTCAGCAGACGACACATACTACTACATACTACTATACTCACCGCCGGTAAGTGTTATGGGGGGGCCTTCACGTGGCGACACTGTTGACCGCACCTTAATTGAGTCGCGGTCGCCGATCCCCCAACCGCCAGCATCATGTACTTGATGTGACGCGGAACAAGTGCCGGGCGAATAGAGGGCCACAAAAAGTGGCAAATCGACCGGTCGAGGGAAGTGCTTAGCAGCCAATGGCCTGATGGCTGACTGCACACCTAAGCAGGGCTGCATCCTCGTGTTGTAGCCGTGTTGTGCATAAGGCTTCGTGGGGGCCTGGTCAACCACCTCATCACAATAGGCGCAAACCTTTCTCGACAGTGATTGGACAGTCGGGATTGCCGGGGGGCGGGTCTCCGTGAAGAAGAGAAAAGTAAAGTAAGACCTGCCCCCTGCGCCTGCTGTCTCCGGCTGCTTCAGCAGACGACACATACTACTACATACTACTATACTCACCGCCGGTAAGTGTTATGGGGGGGCCTTCACGTGGCGACACTGTTGACCGCACCTTAATTGAGTCGCGGTCGCCGATCCCCCAACCGCCAGCATCATGTACTTGATGCGACGCGGAACAAGTGCCGGGCGAATAGAGGGCCACAAAAGTGGCAAATCGACCGGTCGAGGGAAGTGCTTAGCAGCCAATGGCCTGATGGCTGAGTGCACACCTAAGCAGGGCTGCATCCTCGTGTTGTAGCCGTGTTGTGCATAAGGCTTCGGTGGGGCCTGGTCAACCACCTCATCACAATAGGCGCAAACCTTTCTCGACAGTGATTGGACAGTCGGGATTGCCGGGGGGCGGGTCTCCGTGAAGAAGAGAAAAGTAAAGTAAGACCTGCCCCCTGCGCCTGCTGTCTCCGGCTGCTTCAGCAGACGACACATACTACTACATACTACTATACTCACCGCCGGTAAGTGTTATGGGGGGGCCTTCACGTGGCGACACTGTTGACCGCACCTTAATTGAGTCGCGGTCGCCGATCCCCCAACCGCCAGCATCATGTACTTGATGCGACGCGGAACAAGTGCCGGGCGAATAGAGGGCCACAAAAGTGGCAAATCGACCGGTCGAGGGAAGTGCTTAGCAGCCAATGGCCTGATGGCTGAGTGCACACCTAAGCAGGGCTGCATCCTCGTGTTGTAGCCGTGTTGTGCATAAGGCTTCGGTGGGGCCTGGTCAACCACCTCATCACAATAGGCGCAAACCTTTCTCGACAGTGATTGGACAGTCGGGATTGCCGGGGGGCGGGTCTCCGTGAAGAAGAGAAAAGTAAAGTAAGACCTGCCCCCTGCGCCTGCTGTCTCCGGCTGCTTCAGCAGACGACACATACTACTACATACTACTATACTCACCGCCGGTAAGTGTTATGGGGGGGCCTTCACGTGGCGACACTGTTGACCGCACCTTAATTGAGTCGCGGTCGCCGATCCCCCAACCGCCAGCATCATGTACTTGATGCGACGCGGAACAAGTGCCGGGCGAATAGAGGGCCACAAAAGTGGCAAATCGACCGGTCGAGGGAAGTGCTTAGCAGCCAATGGCCTGATGGCTGAGTGCACACCTAAGCAGGGCTGCATCCTCGTGTTGTAGCCGTGTTGTGCATAAGGCTTCGTGGGGGCCTGGTCAACCATTTCATCACAATAGGCGCAAACGTTTCTCTACAGTGATTGGACAGTCGGGATTGCCGGGGGCGTCTCCATGAAGAAGAGACAAGTACAGTAAGACCTGCCCCTGCGCCTGCTGTCTCCGGCTGCTTCAGCAGACGACACATACTACTACATACTACTACACTCACCGCCGGTAGGATCGGTGGACCCGCGTGCTCTGACAACTAAGCGAGCATCAGTCCCGACTCAATCTTCTCTCTTTCGGCTCTCCCTGTGGAAGGAAGACACCGCCAAAAAAAAAAAAAAAAAAAGAAGAAAAAAAACGGAAAGACACAAACTCAAGCGACGCGGATGGTTTCAGGAAAAAAAAACGAAATAAAGTCGAGCGAGAAGTGAGGTATGGATAATGGCCGAAACCCACCCAATGACCGACGACAAAGGGTACCCACCGATTCTCTTACCTCGTGTAACGACCACTCTTACGACACTCAGAGCGCAAAGGATATCTTCCCATAACGACGAAGGTCAACCGGAGACTTTAAAACCCCGGAGTTTCAAGCGAACTTTCACTCTAACAAAGGGTACCACCGATTCTCTTACCTCGTGTAACCACCACCCTTACGACACTCAGAGCGCAAAGGATATCTTCCCATATTGACGAAGGTCACCCGGAGACTGTAAAACCCCGGAGTTTCAAGCGAACTTTCACTCTAAAAAAGGGTACCCACCGATTCTCTAACTTACCTCGTGCAGCACCCACCCTTCAGAACATGCAGAGCGCAAAGGATATCTTCCCACATTGCCGAAGATCGCCCGCAGACTATAAAACCCCGGAGTTTCAGGCGAACTTTCTCTCTGAAAAACGGCAATCGGCAACAAAGACACACGCACAAGTACACGTACTGCCGCTACAGCAGATGCGATACGCACACTACGATACCTCAAAAAGGATGAGGAAGGTGAGACTGACACGGCCTTAGCCTGGCCTGAGGCCGCAGTGCTTCACGAGGGGACACAGGAGAGCTGCACTTTCTTCGTGTAGCAAGGTGTCTTTCGAGATGAGTCTGTGGCCCGGCCTTAGCCTGGCCGTAGACCTCGAAGTGCTTCACGAGGGGATACAGGAGAGCTGCGCTTTCTTCGTGCAGCGAGGTGTCTTCCGAGATGAGTGGATAGGACGGACGCGCGCAAACCGCGCGTTTCTTTGATCCTGCTGTGGTCTGTTAGTAACGCCGGAGTGGCAGTCTACTTAAAACCCCGCCTCATCCCGAACTCTTCTGGTGTTGGTTCGGGTATGGCAATGCGCTTTGCTCGAATTCTCACAGTAAGCCTAAGCCCCATCCCCTCCTGATAGACTGTGATAGTTTGGGTTAGAATGCAAAGAATCTGTGGCGGTAATCTGCATCGCTGACGGCGCGGTTATCTCTTCGCATGTGATGTGTCATGCTTTTCGCCTCTTTAGCTCGTCTTGATCGTCGCGCTCAGGCGCGCGTTTGATGCCGTGCTTCCCCTTCGATTGCTCGTCCAGGTGCATCGTTTGCGCGTCGCTGGTTGCTTCCTTGCGGCGGCGCTGGTTGCTTCCTTGCGGCGGCGCTTGGGCGATGAACGTGTCGTCCAAGTCCAGTAGTGACGCTATTCATTTGCCCGCCGCACATACTGTCACAGGGGGAAAGGTTGTTTCCTCCTCGAACCTGAAGCGTCCACACGTGGACCACACGCATTTTCTGAGACCGAAAACGGAGCGTAAGCCCTGCCCAGGAGCGAAAGTTCCCGTTTTGTGTTTACCGTCGATTGCGAGGAACTTCCGCGGAGGAAAACCTCCGTTTTCACATTTTTACCTTCGATTTGTGCATCACGTGAACGACTTTGTGCAATAGCTCGGGGCATAGACCACCAATACGGCCATATGCTCTTTTTGGGCAAGCAAAAAAAAATAAATGAATCTGCAATTCAACGCAAACAAAGACACAGCCACCCACGCACTTGCACTCACACTCACACACACAAACACAAGCACTCGCACAGGGGATTATCCTGCATGGTTAAAAAGTTATTTCTTCAAAAAAAAAACGGAAAAACCCATATCGGACACACTTAAGTCGGGAAATTATTTATCGGAAACTGTTACCGATAAGTAATTATTTTGTTACCGATAAATAATTATTTTGTTACCGATAAATAATTTCTTGTTACCGATAAATAATTTCGTGTTACCGATAAATAATTTTCTGTTACCGATAAACAATTTCTGTTACCGATAAATAATTTCTTGTTACCGATAAATAATTTTCGTGTTACCCACCCCCTCCTTGTTGTGATGGATGAGAAATTTGAGTTCTGACGGTATCCATCTTGAACACGGGACATCCCTTCTGGAGGAGCGCAACACTTGAGAAGAAGAAAATGATCGTTTCTTTTGACAACTGAAGAATGGGAAAATGGGCTACTGGGTGAGTGCTTTTGTCCGTTCTTGAGGATGTTTAGCTCACGACATCGTACGTGGCTAACCGCAGTGGAAACGAACCAGCAGGAAGCAAAACCTTCGAGGCCTGCGTGTGATGATCTATAATCGGTGGACTAAGCTCGGGCAGACTAGAGAACGACAAAGCACTTGTGCGGCAACAACCTTTGGTGGCAGGGAACCAGTGTTGAACCAAGTTGGAGTAGGACCCAAACTTGGACCCAAAACTTGGACCAAAAGCTCGGACCCAAAACTTGGTTCCTGCACCACCGCAGGTGTGCTCATGTTACGCCTATGCAACGGGCCACGGCGACTTCAATAGATGGTGGTTTTGTCACATGCTCTTTTTCTTGTCCTTTTCCGCAATCATGCGCTTCATATGCCCACTCAAGGATTATCGACATGTATCCTTCCTGACTCAACTCTGAGGCTGGCGGGTGCTTGCCTCGCGCCTGACTCATCCGAGAACACAAGCTGCAGGCTTGCGTTTCTCAGCTATGACTTCTCCTGCAGGATGCCCTCGGCTGCGCTTCTGTGCTGTGGTGGCTTGTGGCAACTCTTGGCCAAGTCAACGTTTCTGCCACTAATCCCTCACACCGAAGTGATCATGAGTTGCCTTAACGAAACGAACCTTGTGGAGCTGAACTCAGGCTGATAGGTGGGCCTTCTACAACGTTAGCACCGGTCAGCAAGTAAACGTATCCGACCCCTGGCACAGAAGGCACGCGGTATCGGTAAACTGTGTCGCGCACTCAGACAGAATTGACAGCTTGTACTTGGAACCCTTTCTCACGGTCAGTAATCTGGACAACAATTACGCTGGACGAATATCAGGAAACGACGAATCTTTGGGCTGTTTCAAAAATCTTCTCGAAAAATCCAGGGTCAAAAGGGCCTTCCCCCCATAAATACGTCGACGTAGCTGCTTCGACTCCGAATGGAAGGGGGGAAATATAGAGGTAAGGGGCAAATACAATACAAACACAATCTGACTTGTTCTTCGCTTACACCACCGTGTGTTGTTTTCTCACTCAGGACTTTTGACCTGTTGTGTTTGTGTGATTTGTCGTGTAGGGGTAGACCCGCATGACCTCACGTCCGTTCAACACGTGGTTCGGTAGTTACAGCACTTGGGATCCCTTCTGTTCTTTCATCGTCGAGCATTTCCTTTCAAGCTGGCGCTTATGTAAAAAACCGGGTTCAGCTTGCACTGCAAAGCAGCATAATTGTGTCTTGCGCACGAGCGCGGAAATCCGCCACCACCATTCGGTTAGATATTGCAAGAACACAATTGCGAAGCTTACTACAAACGGATAGTGTTACAAAGGCGAACGAATCATGCGAGAACCTATGGAGGGGCCCCTCGTCAGCTTTCAGAACACGGCATAGTAAGTCAAGAGTCGGATAAGCGTGCGCACATTCTACTCCCGTTTGATCTGCATTTTCCACGTTTCCCCCCTTTCTTTGATCTGCTGGTGTATGTATTCTTTATGATAACGTTGAGTTTTGACTCCTCTACCCAAGGCAATGCTTTACTCCGATGAACCGTTCCGACAAGACAACTCTGATTGACTGTCTGTTCGATCGTAGTGCCATGGTGCCGTCATGGCAGTAACGTGATATACGAAACCTTACTCGAACTCTTCTCTCGACACACTGAAGCAATAGAAAAGCCAAGTGATCAACACAGCTGAACAGATTGGGCTTTGGGGGCGGCAGAGCAATCACTTCTCCACAAAATCTTGTCCCCTATATCCCAATTTCGGCTATCCGGGCGCAAAATGTGCCTGAAGAGGGCTTCTACCTAGCCTTCACGGGTACCAATTTGTTTCGGATCGAAAATTATTTATCTGTAACAGAAATTATTTATCGGTAACACCAAAATTACTTATCGGTAACAGAAATTACTTATCGGTCACAGAAAATTATTTATCGGTATCACGAGAAATTATTTATCGGTAACAACAAAATTATTTATCGGTAAAAAAAATTGTTTATCGGTAACAGGAAATTGTTTATCGGTAACAAAAAATTACTTATCGGTAACGTTCCGATAAGTAATTTCCCGACTTAGGTGTGTCCCGTACGGGTAGTCCTCAAAAAAAAAAAAAAGTATTCTCAAAACCGGTTAAAAAAGGGTTTTTAACCACGGGTGCTTCTGGTGAAAACTTTTTTGTGCCTGCAAGGCCAGTGTCACGGAGGCTAGAGGACCCGCAAGACCCACAAGTGGGGTCTACAACAAAGTGGCGAAGCAGCAACACTCTCATGAAGGTCGCATACCAGGATTCCAGGTCATCAAAAAAAAAACTCGCTCAGCGGGGAAAAAAGTCTTTCCGGCCAATGCTACAGACTTTCTAACCATGCTTTTCCCGAATTTCGGGGATTAGAATAATCCCTGCTCGCACGCAAAAAAAATCATCAGCAGGCGGCAGGCCGGTATGCCGCTGTGCCTTGAAAACAGCCGTCGCTAGACGGGTTCTCTTCGGAAGCCCGCGCTGTGTGTGAGAACGCCGGTGTGTGGTGGGACAGAGGGTATCGGGCTGGTGACACACGGCGTGATAACCACCCCGCACCAAAAAGCTCGTCTTTTCATTCTTGCATATCTGGCCTGCATGCATCCATCAGAAGCAATCGAAAAGACAACGAACGAAAAAACAAAAGAGCGTTTTACCACCTTGCGCGGTGCCACGGGATGTTTGGCAGCCGCTTGGGTTCGTCTTCGGACGACGTTATCAAGTAACCCTGGCCTTTGACAAATGCAAGCTTACCCCTGTGGTACCTGCATTTCAGGTTCACACTGCTAAACAGACTTGACTCGGAAATGACCAGTTTGACCTCATCCTCATCATCGTTGACTCTCACGATGGATGACGTCATAAAGTAACACTAGCCCGTGAACAGTGCTCGCCTGCCTTGATGGCACTTGCACTTTAAAGAACTCAATGCTAAACAATATCAGGCCTGCAAGCCCCATCAAAAGCAATCGAAAACAAAACAAAAGAGCGTTTTACCACCTTGCGCGGTGCCACGGGATGTTTGGCAGCCGCTGCTAAACACACAGTACATGCTAATCCATGTGGTTCATGTACTTAAAAGAACTCAATGCAAAACAAACAGAACGTGGGCGGCGCCGAAGCTTTACCAGCTGCGGCGGACACCATTTGCGCACTTAACCATAGTTAAGAAGACGACTGAAAGCATAGACACAAAGATAGCTCAAAGCACCTGCAGAATAACACGAAAAAAGACGGTCAGACGGTACCAAGAAGACAGACAGTCACCTACTGCGGCACCATACTGAGGAGGGCCTACCGTAAGTAAGGTATGTGGACAATGGCCGAAACCACCAATGACCAACGACCAAGGTACCCACCGATCCTCTTACCTCGTGTAACCACCACTCTTACTCAGAGCACAAAGAAATCTTCCCTTAACGACGAAGGTCATCCGGAGACTTTAAAACCCCGGAGTTTCAAGCGAACTTTCACTCTGAAAAGCCTCTAGGCAAACCCCGTTTTCACATTTCTTTTGTACCAAGCATAAATGTGAGGAAATGAGTAGCCCGTCGCAAACCGTGGCGTTTTCACTTGCTCGTCGTCCGCTTTGAGATCGTCCTCGGACGACGTATTAACCCAGGATTTTGGGTTTCCTCACTAAAAGTGAGGTTAGCGGGAGCACTGAAAAAGAGAAAAAAAAAAAAAAAAAAAAACGCTAGCCCAAACAACTTCCGCCGGAAGAGAAACCTCGCCTAAAGAAATCAACTGCCTTCGGGTAGGCTAGACTGACACTAGTTGTCGTCGGGGAAAAAAAAAAAAAAACACATGTCGTTCTACCCTTCCGTTCTCGTCCCCTTTGCCCAAAACCGTTTCTGGAAGTGTTTCTCCCCCTCATCGGCCCGGCAGGGCCACCCCCGCAAAACAATGCCCAGAAAGGCAGGAAGTCTTCGCAACCTGGCTCATGCCGTGCGCCATGAAGCCCCCGACCGAAGAAGAGGCCAAGCCCCCCACGAAAGCAGCCCGGAGTCGCTTCCTGCGTGCATGCTATCCTGGCAAGCATTCTGCAGGGCGAAGCGATTTCGCTGCTCGTGGGGCCTCCCGCAGTATGGACACAAATTCCTGACGAATGTGAACTCGGTGTATTTATCCAGCAGGAGTCTTGAAACTGGTTGGCCAAAAAAAAAAAAAAAAAAAAAAAAAAAAAAAAAAGAGACAGGGCTCGCCGCTAAGCGTGCTCCTTTTCATCGTGTACACCTGTGAGCCCCCGGCGGAAGCAGACGCGCGAATGTACGTCGACGATTTGGTCGCTCGCACGATTGGCAAAAAAAAAAAAAAAAAAAAAAAAAAACAAAAAAAAATGATGAAAGTGCACGCCTACAATAGGTGTGTTGGTGTGTGTTGGATAGTGTCGTTGAGGCACCCGCAAACAAAGCCGTGCAACACTGAGCTCTTTTGAGGAAATGAACCACTTGGATCGACAGGGAGAGGGCGCCATGCAGCAAGTCTCACGCCTCTGTGGATACCACGGATCCAGGAGACTTAGCTCGACGCCAGTTGTATCCCAAGAAGTTCTCCCTATGTTTCGGTGTTGAGCGCATATCCATCCCAGTCTTACAACTCTTCCCCCACCAGGGCTTACGCTCCGTTTTCGGCCTCAGAGAAAGTACGTGTGGTATCCCCCCCTATGTGCACGGCGGCAGGGGGTTATGCACTGCAGCGGTTGGGTGAGGTAACTCACCCAAAAAAAAAAGAATTGGAAATCGGGTGGGAGGTTGGGTTGATTTACACTACCTCGGATTGGGTTGGGCAGCGTTTTGGTGTCTGTATTCTGGGTTGGCAGGGGCAGGCTAGGTGTCTTCTGAAGGAGAAAGAAGGCCTGCCTTCAGCCAGGACATCAGATTCTGAGGCTCAATGTACCGTACCGTCTCCCGGGGGGCGGTGCCCCCCCCCGGACCCCCCCTGTATTAAGACTCGCCAGAGAAAATGGGCTTGGTGTCTATTCTGAAGGAGAAAACGGGCTGCATAAGGTCCTGACCGCGACAGCACCAAAAAAGCGAAAAAAAGAAAAACCTTTCCTGATTTAGGCTTCCTCCGGCATTTCGGAGGTAAGCGGGAGCACTGGTTGGGAAAGGAAGAGAAGAAGAAAAAAAGAAAAAGGCCGCTCCTGGTCCAGGAACGTGACGGTCAACCTTGCAAAGCTTGAGTCGGAGGCAGCACAGTGCCACAACCCCGTCCGCTCTGCCCTGTGGCTGACCGTCTTGACGAGCTTGTGTTCAGCGCGAGCGCCAAGCCCCAAGGTGCACCAAGCCTCGATGCTTTAGTTTGGGAAATCGGTAGCCACTTGACCCGTAGGCCCGTGGCTCTGCAGTACCGCCGAACACGTGAAGCTTGGCTCCCGTGTAGCAGGCTTTCCCTGGTACCTAATCTCGGTCATCTCGGTTGGGAAAGGAAGAAAAAAAGAAAGTGTGGCACCTTTCTTTTTTGTTTTCTTTTTTTTGTGCGCACTAGCGGTTTATCACCAGTTCTTTTGGTAAGTTGTGCGCAGCAGCTACCAATGTAAGTGCCAAGACATGCCCAGTTAACACAAGAAAGCGAAGGAAAAAATAAGAAACGAGGAAAAAAAACCCCCCAAAGGACAACGCAACAGCAAGAATTCCAAAAGGAATTTATCATTCCAAAAGGAATTTATCAACCAAACAAAGAACAGGTTGCAAGACACCAAACTGATCGTTCCTCGCAATCGACGGTAAACACAAAACGGGAACTTTCGCTCCTGGGCAGGGCTTACGCTCCGTTTTCGGTCTCAGAAAATGCGTGTGGTCCACGTGTGGACGCTTAAGGTTCGAGGAGGAAACAACCTTTCCCCCTGTGACAGTATGTGCGGCGGGCAAATGAATAGCGTCACTACTGGACTTGGCGACACCTCCTTGGTGCCTTGTGGGCCTAGACCCCCCTGCATGTGGACCAACCTATGGCAGGCATATGTGGGGTGGGGGAAGATTTTGTGGTACCTGTGGATCCACACGTGGAAGCACACGTCGGAGAAAAAAGTCAAAAAAGTTCCCTTAACGACGAAGGTCACCCGGAGACTTTAAAACCCCGGAGTTTTGATCCACACGTGGAAGCACACGTCGGAGAAAAAAAGTCAAAAAAGTTCCCTTAACGACGAAGGTCACCCGGAGACTTTAAAACCCCGGAGTTTCAAGCGAACTTTCACTCTAAAAAGAAATGAACGTGTGGAAAATCCACACGTTCCACACGTGGAGCGTGAGCCCTGCTCCTGGGGATGTGTTAGCTTGCGGGGTCTCTGCCAACAACCGACAGAAGAAAGAAGGCGCTTTGTTCAACGCAGTTCTTCTATTTACCTCACGAAACGTGGGGGGGGGGGCGTCAGTCCTTGCTTCAGGTTACGTTAGGTTAGTGGCGCCCGCCGTCTCTGCAGGCTTGTGTTCAGCGCAAGCGCCAACCCCCGAAGGTAAGTATCGCCTTCGATGCTTTGTTTTGGGCATCGGTAGCCACTAGGCATGAAGGCCGGTAGCTCTGCAGTTCGCGACAGAGTGAGCTGATGCCTCTCATCCCACCTTATACACGGCTGAGTCACGCATGCTGTTGACTGACTCTAGCGTTCGGCATTGTGCATGCGTTTTGCAGCCGTTGGGTGGTATTGACAAGGGGGCTTCATCGGTCGCTCGACTCTTGCTCCGATCGTGGTATTGTCCTTTGACAGAGTGAGCCAATGCCTCTCATCACCTTTAAGACACGGCTGTGCCATGCATGCTGTTGACAGACGCTAGCGTCCGGCATTGTGCATGCGTGTTACAGTTCGTTGAGTGGTAGTCACAAGGTCCCTCGACTCTTGCTGCGATAGTGGGGAGCATGCTGACTGGAGTCGTGGCGCAAATTGTGACGAATCGCAGCCAGATTTTGCACCGGCGGCCCCCCCTCGAGTATTTTCCTACCAAGCAGGCGCTTACCATGCAGGGTCAAAACCTTGTGTCTTTTTAAAACGCTCCCGCGGGGCCGATGGACCCCAAAAAAAAAAAATTGGAAAAAAAAAAATTTGCTCAACTTCATCAAAAATTACTGCAGAGTTTGTTCCAAACTAAAATTCAAAAAACCCATTTTTTTTTGGAAACAAAAATTTGGCCATTTCCAAAAAGACACAAGGTTTTGACCCTGCATGTTACACAAAACAACACAAGAAACGTGGGGTTTCGAAGAGAACCAGAAGCGCGTCGCTCCCGCCAGAAAAGCGTTCGGTACCTTTTCTGTCACCTCCTGTCCTGCTTCATTTCTTGAACACGAAGTGGGACCAAAGGATTGTTTGTTAGGCCATGCTCTTGAACATGAAGCGAGACCAAAGGATCGTTAGGCCATGCTTTCACACCGAGGATCGGTACTGAAGATCGTGTATCGAGCAAGCTTTTACCCTTATGCTCTACGCGAGATTTCTGTTCCCGCTGAGCTTGCCTTAGGACACCTGCGTTAATGTGTAACAGATGTGCCGCCCCAGCCAAACTCCCCACTGTCTCCAAACTCACACGGAGGGTCGGTAATGAAGATCGTAGCTTATCCGACAAGAAAACCCCGTTGAGTTTGACTCTGGTCTGACTTTCTGCAGTGACACGTTTGCACCGGCGGCCCCCCCTCGAGTATTTTCCTACCAAGCAGGTGCTTACACAAAACAACACAAGAAACGTGGGGTTTCGAAGAGAACCAGAAGCGCGTCGCTCCCGCCAGAAAAGCGTTCGGTACCTTTTCTGTCACCTCCTGTCCTGCTTCATTTCTTGAACACGAAGTGGGACCAAAGGATTGTTTGTTAGGCCATGCTCTCACACGGAGGGTCGGTAATGAAGATCGTAGCTTATCCGACAAGAAAACCCCGTTCGTTGAGTTTGACTCTGGTCTGACTTTGTGCAGTGACACGGGAGGTGTTTGGCTGGGGCGGCGCATCTGTTACACAGTAACGTAGGTGTCCTAAAGCAAGCTCAGCAGGGACAAATATGTCACGCAGAGCATAAGGGTGCAAATGGCCTCCAATGCTAGGTATCGAGGACAGGAGAATAAAGCAGGTGCTTACACAAAACAACACAAGAAACGTGGGGTTTCGAAGAGAACCAGAAGCGCGTCACTCCCGCCAGAAAAGCGTTCGGTACCTTTTCTGTCACCTCCTGTCCTGCTTCATTTCTTGAACACGAAGTGGGACCAAAGGATTGTTTGTTAGGCCATGCTCTTGAACATGAAGCGAGACCAAAGGATCGTTAGGCCATGCTTTCACACCGAGGATCGGTACTGAAGATCGTGTATCGAGCAAGCTTTTACCCTTATGCTCTACGCGAGATTTCTGTTCCCGCTGAGCTTGCCTTAGGACACCTGCGTTAATGTGCAACAGATGTGCCGCCCCAGCCAAACTCCCCACCTGACTGGTGTCTCCAAACGAGGATTCGCTGTGTAACAGATGTGCCGCCCCAGCCAAACTCCCCACCTGACTGGTGTCTCCAAACCAGGATTCGCTGTGTAACAGATGTGCCGCCCCAGCCAAACTCCCCACCTGACTGGTGTCTCCAAACCAGGATTCGCTGTGTAACAGATGTGCCGCCCCAGCCAAACTCCCCACCTGACTGGTGTCTCCAAACCAGGATTCGCTGTGTAACAGATGTGCCGCCCCAGCCAAACTCCCCACCTGACTGGTGTCTCCAAACCAGGATTCGCTGTGTAACAGATGTGCCGCCCCAGCCAAACTCCCCACCTGACTGGTGTCTCCAAACCAGGATTCGCTGTGTAACAGATGTGCCGCCCCAGCCAAACTCCCCACCTGACTGGTGTCTCCAAACCAGGATTCGCTGTGTAACAGATGTGCCGCCCCAGCCAAACTCCCCACCTGACTGGTGTCTCCAAACCAGGATTCGCTGTGTAACAGATGTGCCGCCCCAGCCAAACTCCCCACCTGACTGGTGTCTCCAAACCAGGATTCGCTGTGTAACAGATGTGCCGCCCCAGCCAAACTCCCCACCTGACTGGTGTCTCCAAACCAGGATTCGCTGTGTAACAGATGTGCCGCCCCAGCCAAACTCCCCACCTGACTGGTGTCTCCAAACCAGGATTCGCTGTGTAACAGATGTGCCGCCCCAGCCAAACTCCCCACCTGACTGGTGTCTCCAAACCAGGATTCGCTGTGTAACAGATGTGCCGCCCCAGCCAAACTCCCCACCTGACTGGTGTCTCCAAACCAGGATTCGCTGTGTAACAGATGTGCCGCCCCAGCCAAACTCCCCACCTGACTGGTGTCTCCAAACCAGGATTCGCTGTGTAACAGATGTGCCGCCCCAGCCAAACTCCCCACCTGACTGGTGTCTCCAAACCAGGATTCGCTGTGTAACAGATGTGCCGCCCCAGCCAAACTCCCCACCTGACTGGTGTCTCCAAACCAGGATTCGCTGTGTAACAGATGTGCCGCCCCAGCCAAACTCCCCACCTGACTGGTGTCTCCAAACCAGGATTCGCTGTGTAACAGATGTGCCGCCCCAGCCAAACTCCCCACCTGACTGGTGTCTCCAAACTCACACGGAGGGTCGGTAATGAAGATCGTAGCTTATCCGACAAGAAAACCCCGTTGAGTTTGACTCTGGTCTGACTTTGTGCAGCGACACGTTTGCACCGGCGGCCCCCCCTCGAGTATTTTCCTACCAGGTGCTTACACAAAACAACACAAGAAACGTGGGGTTTCGAAGAGAACCAGAAGCGCGTCGCTCCCGCCAGAAAAGCGTTCGGTACCTTTTCTGTCACCTCCTGTCCTGCTTCATTTCTTGAACACGAAGTGGCCAGGTGCTGCTGTGTGGGTCTCCACTCATTCCTGTCCTGAACGATCCGAGCAAAACCGGAGCAGCTGGTAAGCCGTGGGCAGCAGTGTTGCGCACAGCACTGCTGAGCACGCAGTGCTGCGCACGGAAGCAGCAATATCGCCATCTGGTGCTGCGCCGCTGTGTGGATCTCTCATTCATTGCTGTCCTGAACGATCCGAGCAAAACTACCGGGACCAAAGGATTGTTTGTTAGGCCATGCTCTCACACGGAGGGTCGGTAATGAAGATCGTAGCTTATCCGACAAGAAAACCCCGTTCAGTTTGACTCTGGTCTGACTTGTGCAGTGACACGGGAGGTGTTTGGCTGGGGCGGCGCATCTGTTACACAGTAACGTAGGTGTCCTAAAGCAAGCTCAGCAGGGACAAATATGTCACGCAGAGCATAAGGGTGCAAATGGCCTCCAATGCTAGGTATCGAGGACAGGAGAATATCCTCGAGATACTTGAATTTCGCCAGATAGTCACACTTGGTCTTCGGGATCAAAGGGGGCCCTGCCCACCCGCACACTTCGAAAATTGCACCACGGAATGAACAGTCAACGAGATTTTGTTCTGGCGGGAGGCTCTTTGTGCCCCTGCCGAGAGGATTGGTTGCCTGACCTCCAGTTTTTTTCTGCCCTCTCTTTTCAACCCCCTCTCCTCTTTTTTTTTTTCTTTTTGCTTTTTTGTTTTTGCTTTGATTCTCTTTCTTTTTTTCTCTTCTATTTTCAGTTCGTTCTCCATTTTCACTACACTAACGCTCTCCCTATCCAACCAACCCACTAAGTTTCCTTGGTCTTTTGAAAACCGTGCGCTCGTTTCTTTTTCTCCCCTCGTTCGCACTAACTCGCCAGCTGGTGTCGTCATTGCAGGACCCTTGCGAGCCTTGCGGGCTGAGAGTGACAGTGAGACAGCCAAGACAGTCACCAGAGCATACAGTGAGACAGATCACCAAGCACGCACAAAGCTGAGCTTCTTAACCAAGCCAAAATTGGGATCTCATGCGAACTTTAACTCTAAAACTGTCGAAAGAAAAAAGCACGATATAAAGGGGGAACAAACCACACTGCGCTCGAAGCAGCAATGGAAGGTCCGTGTCTGGTGCCGGACAGGCGCAGGGGATTGGCGGCCAGCGTGCGGTCGCGTTCGCCCTTGCGGCCGGTGCGGTTGACTTCGACTGCGCCGGGTGGAAAGCCCGAGTGCGGCGCGGCGCCCCCGCCGAATAAGAGGGCCGACGACGGCGCGCTGTCCGGCCGCGGCCGGCCGCGCAGATCGCCGCAGCCGTGAAGTGTCCGCCTGCAGAGCCTCGGCACCCCCGAAGCAACCCTGCGGCCAGCAAGAGTGGCCAAAACTGGCTGCGAAGTGAATCGAGCAGGCACGGTAAGAGGGCGAGCGAGCTGATGTTGGCAATTTCCTGTATCCGTTTGTACTCCACCTGAACCGCATCACAAAAACTTGTAAGGCGTGGGGGGGGGGGCCGAGAACACTCCCCTCCCTGGTGAGGTCTTGGTGTCAGTCACAAATTTGTCACGAACCTGGCTTGCCAAAGCAAGCAAGTAAACTGTTCATGAAAGACCCTACATGCCCCCCCACCACCCTGTACGTATTAGCTGTAAGAACCCATGCGACGACCGTCGCCCGGAGACTCTAAAATCCCGGATTCTCAAAGCGAACTACAACTCTTAAAAATGATTGCCAAACAAACAAAGGTCGCAAAGACACCAAGCTGATCGTCCCTCGGGATCGACGGTAACACGAAAAAAAAGCAAGGTAGAAAGGGGGGCACATCACGAACGACAATGGAAGGTCCGCATCTGGTGCCGGACAGGCGCAGGGGATCGGCGGCCAGCGTGCGGGGTCGCGTCCGCCCTTGCGGCCGGTGCAGCTGCTGAACGGCGACTTCGACTGCGCCGGGTGGACAGCCCGAGGCGGCACAGCCCGAGTGCGGCGCGGCGCCCCCGCCGAATAAGAGGGCCGACGACGGCGCCCTGTCCGGCCGCGGCCGGCCGCGCAGGTCGCCGCAGCCGTGAAGTGTCCGCCTGCAGAGCCTCGGCACCCCCGAAGCAACCCTGCGGCCAGCAAGAGTGGCCAAACTGGCTGCGAAGTGAATCGAGCAGGCACGGTAAGAGTGCGAGCGAGCTGATGTTGGCAATTTCCTGTATCCGTTTGTACTCCACCTGAACCGCATCACAGAAACTTGTAAGGCGTGGGGGGGGGGGGCCG
The DNA here is from genome assembly GCA_030068145.1 of Diplonema papillatum. Lineage (NCBI taxonomy): Eukaryota > Euglenozoa > Diplonemea > Diplonemida > Diplonemidae > Diplonema > Diplonema papillatum. The sequence goes on from JAPJBO010000534.1 coordinate 62,319, forward strand.
AGAACACTCCCCTCCCTGGTGAGGTCTTGGTGTCAGTCACAAATTTGTCACGAACCTGGCTTGCCAAAGCAAGCAAGTAAACTGTTCATGAAAGACCCTACATGCCCCCCCACCACCCTGTACGTATTAGCTGTAAGAACCCATGCGACGACCGTCGCCCGGAGACTCTAAAATCCCGGATTCTCAAAGCGAACTACAACTCTTAAAAATGATTGCCAAACAAACAAAGGTCGCAAAGACACCAAGCTGATCGTCCCTCGGGATCGACGGTAACACGAAAAAAAAGCAAGGTAGAAAGGGGGGCACATCACGAACGACAATGGAAGGTCCGCATCTGGTGCCGGACAGGCGCAGGGGATCGGCGGCCAGCGTGCGGGGTCGCGTCCGCCCTTGCGGCCGGTGCAGCTGCTGAACGGCGACTTCGACTGCGCCGGGTGGACAGCCCGAGGCGGCACAGCCCGAGTGCGGCGCGGCGCCCCCGCCGAATAAGAGGGCCGACGACGGCGCCCTGTCCGGCCGCGGCCGGCCGCGCAGGTCGCCGCAGCCGTGAAGTGTCCGCCTGCAGAGCCTCGGCACCCCCGAAGCAACCCTGCGGCCAGCAAGAGTGGCCAAACTGGCTGCGAAGTGAATCGAGCAGGCACGGTAAGAGTGCGAGCGAGCTGATGTTGGCAATTTCCTGTATCCGTTTGTACTCCACCTGAACCGCATCACAGAAACTTGTAAGGCGTGGGGGGGGGGGGCCGAGAACACTCCCCTCCCTGGTGAGGTCTTGGTGTCAGTCACAAATTTGTCACGAACCTGGCTTGCCAAAGCAAGCAAGTAAACTGTTCATGAAAGACCCTACATGCCCCCCCACCACCCTGTACGTATTAGCTGTAAGAACCCATGCGACGACCGTCGCCCGGAGACTCTAAAATCCCGGATTCTCAAAGCGAACTACAACTCTTAAAAATGATTGCCAAACAAACAAAGGTCGCAAAGACACCAAGCTGATCGTCCCTCGGGATCGACGGTAACACGAAAAAAAAGCAAGGTAGAAAGGGGGGCACATCACGAACGACAATGGAAGGTCCGCATCTGGTGCCGGACAGGCGCAGGGGATTGGCGGCCAGCGTGCGGGGTCGCGTCCGCCCTTGCGGCCGGTGCAGCTGCTGAACGACGACTTCGACTGCGCCGGGTGGACAGCCCGAGGCGGCACAGCCCGAGTGCGGCGCGGCGCCCCCGCCGAATAAGAGGGCCGACGACGGCGCGCTGTCCGGCCGCGGCCGGCCGCGCAGGTCGCCGCAGCCGTGAAGTGTCCGCCTGCAGAGCCTCGGCACCCCCGAAGGCCGATCGCCGCAGCCGTGAAGCAGAGCCTCGGCACCCCCGAAGCAATCCTGCGGCCAGCAAGAGTGGGCAAAACTGGCTGCGAAGTGAATTGAGCCCTCGGTAAGTCTGATTATGGCATACTTGTTGCTTGCTTCACCGTTTTACTCTACTTGAAGTGCATCACCCAAATTCCTTGCCAAACAAAAAGCAAAGGTTTGCAAAGACACCAAAACTGATCGGCCCTCGGGATCGACGGAAACACAAAGCATATACGATAGAAAGGGGGGGCACATCACCAACGACAATGGAAGGTCCGTATCTGGTGCCGGACAGGCGCAGGGGATCGGCGGCCAGCGTGCGGTCGCGTTCGCCCTTGCGGCCGGTGCAGCTGCTGAACGACGACTTCGACTGCGCCGGGTGGACCCCCGAGGCGGCACAGCCCGAGTGCGGCGCGGCGCCCCCGCCGAATAAGAGGGCCGACGACGGCGCGCTGTCCGGCCGCGGCCGGCCGCGTAGGTCGCCGCAGCCGAAGTGTCCGCCGACAGAGCCTCGGCACCCCGAAGCAACCCTGCGGCCAGCCTTCTCCATCTGGGCTCCGACGGGACGCCCCCCGAGCTTCATCACCGCCCCTCCTGCCGGGCCCCTCCCTCTCGCGCCCAGCGGGCTTCAAAGACCGAAACCCGGTTCAGACAGGTATGGCAATTCCCGCTCGACATACCGGGCATGCCTCGGTCTTAAAATTAAGTGGCAATCTTGCGGGTTTGCCCCTTCCATGTATCGTGCAGGCTAAAAAGACGTAGGCGGCGTGTTTTGGTGGTTGATCAGAATTCCTAACCTGAGTATTCCATGCTTTGCATCCTGGCTGAGTCTGGCGAGAAATACTCCCCTCCGGGAAGAAGTACTCAGACTGAGTCGAGCCTGAGTCGAGCCTGTGTTCAGCCCGAGTCGAGCCTGTGTTCAGCCCGAGTCGAGCCTGAGTCGAGCCTGTGTTAAGCCCGAGTCGAGCCTGTGTTCAGCCCGAGTCGAGCCTGAGTCCAGCCTGTGTTCAGCCCGAGTCGAGCCTGAGTCCAGCCTGTGTTAAGCCCGAGTCGAGCCTGTGTTCAGCCCGAGTCGAGCCTGTGTTAAGCCCGAGTCGAGCCTGTGTTCAGCCCGAGTCGAGCCTGAGTCCAGCCTGTGTTAAGCCCGAGTCGAGCCTGTGTTCAGCCCGAGTCGAGCCTGTGTTAAGCCCGAGTCGAGCCTGTGTTCAGCCCGAGTCGAGCCTGAGTCCAGCCTGTGTTAAGCCCGAGTCGAGCCTGTGTTCAGCCCGAGTCGAGCCTGTGTTCAGCCCGAGTCGAGCCTGTGTTCAGCCCGAGTCGAGCCTGAGTCGAGCCTGTGTTCAGCCCGAGTCGAGCCTGAGTCGAGCCTGTGTTAAGCCCGAGTCGAGCCTGTGTTCAGCCCGAGTCGAGCCTGAGTCCAGCCTGTGTTAAGCCCGAGTCGAGCCTGTGTTAAGCCCGAGTCGAGCCTGTGTTAAGCCCGAGTCGAGCCTGTGTTAAGCCCGAGTCGAGCCTGTGTTCAGCCCGAGTCGAGCCTGAGTCCAGCCTGTGTTAAGCCCGAGTCGAGCCTGTGTTAAGCCCGAGTCGAGCCTGTGTTCAGCCCGAGTCGAGCCTGAGTCCAGCCTGTGTTCAGCCCGAGTCGAGCCTGAGTCGAGCCTGTGTTAAGCCCGAGTCGAGCCTGTGTTCAGCCCGAGTCGAGCCTGAGTCCAGCCTGTGTTAAGCCCGAGTCGAGCCTGTGTTCAGCCCGAGTCGAGCCTGTGTTAAGCCCGAGTCGAGCCTGTGTTCAGCCCGAGTCGAGCCTGTGTTCAGCCCGAGTCGAGCCTGTGTTCAGCCCGAGTCGAGCCTGAGTCGAGCCTGTGTTCAGCCCGAGTCGAGCCTGAGTCGAGCCTGTGTTAAGCCCGAGTCGAGCCTGTGTTCAGCCCGAGTCGAGCCTGAGTCCAGCCTGTGTTAAGCCCGAGTCGAGCCTGAGTCGAGCCTGTGTTAAGCCCGAGTCGAGCCTGTGTTCAGCCCGAGCCGAGCCTATGTTCAGCCCGAGTCGAGCCTGAGTCGAGCCTGTGTTCAGCCCGAGTCGAGCCTGTGTTCAGCCTGAGTCCAGCCTGTGTTCAGCCCGAGTCGAGCCTGAGTCGAGCCTGTGTTAAGCCCGAGTCGAGCCTGTGTTCAGCCCGAGTCGAGCCTGAGTCCAGCCTGTGTTCAGCCCGAGTCGAGCCTGAGTCCAGCCTGTGTTCAGCCCGAGTCGAGCCTGAGTCAGTGCGACTCAGCCAGACTCAGTCTGGACTCAGGCAAACTGGGCTGCACTGTTGAACTACTGTACTGGTACTGAAGCACTGCACCTAGTGGTTGTTCACTGAGGTTTTGGCAGCAAGCTTGCAGATGTGCATGGTGTATCAGACAACAAATTGGGACCCCACACACTGAAATCAAGTGCTCCTAACCAGACAAAAATTGAGTGTTGCAAACGAAACTGAAATTGGACCCTAAAGCTGTCACCTACAGGCAACTACCTATAATTAACGCTGAACCGCGGTTCGTTGAGTATAGGTAATTACCTATACCTAACGCTGTAAGCTTTACAAGTTGTCTTGCACCTGTGTGTTTCGTGCTCAACAGCTTTGTGATGTGGTTCTTGAGGTGCCAGATCTAGTCCCTTCCAGGTGGCTGGGTTTTAATCTTTGTGATTGCAATTGTGATCGTGATTCTTGGCCCTCACTGCCCCACTGAAGTGACCCGAACACTAATATATATATTTGCCCAGCCTGAGTTTGCCTGAGTCCAGCCTGAGTCTGCCTGAGTCGCCAGCCTCAGGCTGGACTCTGGCGAGACTCAGCCAGACTCAGCCGGACTCAGCCAGGATGCAAAGCATGATATATTTGCAAAAAAACTTAAGTTTCTTTTTGCAAATGTACCAGTGAAAATCTAAACCACAACAAACGCTAGAAAATCTAAGACGCGACCATTGAGGTCACCTCTTGGACGGCCCTGGTAGGTGACCCTCAGGTCAGGAAAAAAATAATTCTGAGGTAGGAAATGGGCTATTTGGCGCTCGATCTTTCCATTGCGCCGTTCTTTGGACCTGAGGATGCACCCCTTGCCTTCAGTCGCCAGATCTGAGAATTTCCCGATTTTACATTCTGGGGAAAACGAAAGAGGGGTAAGAAAAAAGTTCTAAAATGGCTTGAACAGAAGGATTGGACACATCGCTTTCCAAAGAAGCAAACGACGGTCAAAAAGACTGACACAATGATCCCCGTATGCCCAGGACAAGCAAACTAGCACTTGGCCGCAGCACTCACCGTTGTCAGGAAGATGGGTACTGATTTCACGGCGCGCTATGCCCAAGCACTTGTACTCCTTCTTCTGAAGTTGTGAGCAAAGTCTTGTAGCGAAGAGGTTTTGCGGCAGGCCGCAGCAGCTTAAGTTTTCCCACGATGGCATACTCGAATTGGAAGAATGTCGCTTCTTTTGACTGGTCACGTTCAGCAGGTTTTGGGGAGAGTGTTGAGGTCTTTGCACTGTTTGCAATTCGATTTCCAGCAGTGCAAGCGTGCGTCTCCGCCTCGACGGTTGTAACCGAGTAGAGAGCTCGTGCAGCGTTTGCACATGGGGGAAGTGCCGTCCGTACGTCGCCAGCTTCATCTGGGGAGCGTCTGAGACCACCCCCCTCATAGTTGTTGTGCCCCATTTGGCCTGAGCAGAAAGATTCACGCCCAATCTTTCAAATGCCTCCGGAGTCGATCTAGAAGGTTGACATGGCACTGGTTTAAGCCAAGGGCAAGTTCGGCAGGTCTGGTCAGACCTTGAATTCTCACTGATTTCACTGTTTTTCAGGGGGTTGCTGGGATCACACCCCTCGAATCTTTGTGCTTCCAATGGCTTAAACAGAAGGTTTCGAGCTCGCCCTTTCAAATGCACCCGGAGTTGGTCAAAATGGTTGACCCACGTGCCAGTGTATGCCCAAGGACAAGGTCGACATTTGTTGGTCGCGTCTTAGATTTTCACTGATATGCATATATTTGCAAAAAAAAGAAAAACTGCATTTTGCGTATGCATGTCACAAAAAGTTGCAGGTTTCTGCGCATATATCTGCAAGTTTCCCAAATTGGTTTGAAGTGGGATATGAGGGCACAAATTTGTTTGAAGTGGGATATAAGGGCACAAATTTGTTTGAAGTGGGATATAAGGGCACAATCTTTGTTTGAAGTGGGATATAAGGGCACAAATTTGTTTGAAGTGGGATATAGGGGCACAAATTTGTTTGAAGTGGGATATAAGGGCACAAATTTGTTTGAAGTGGTATATAAGGGCACAAATTTGTTTGAACTGGGATATAAGGGCACAAATTTGTTTGAAGTGGGATAGTCTAGGCCCACTAGTGGTCAAGGCCGCACAGCCAGGTGTAGTAGCTACCTAGCGACGCTGTTTTTTTCTTTTTGCAGTCGCACATAAGGGGAAAGGTTTTTTTTTTGTATAAGCACCTGCTTTGTAGGAAATGCTTGAGGAGACTGCCAGTTGCGATAGATCAAAGGAGGTAAATGTGCTGTAGCCCACACGAAACACAGGTAACCCTGGGTTTAGTGGCGGGCGTAAGCGTTCAACAAAAAAGACCCACTTTGTAGTTGTATTGTTTTCTCCCCCTCTAGCCTCCTTCGAAATGAGCACAAGGCAGTCCCTCGAGTATTTCCCTCGAACCTTCAGCGCCCACACATGTGGACCACACGTATTTTCTCTGAGACCGAAAACCGAGCGTAAGCCCTGCCTTTTTCAACCGTTCCACTTCCCTTCAAGCCAAACCAATATACAACGACCCCCAGCAGGCTTCAAGGAGCGAAACCCGGTTCAGACAGGGCCGGCGTGGCGGTTGGCGCGTATCCATTCCAAGCCCGCGATCTCCCCGCGCCCACCGCCACCACCACCAGCAGCAGCAGCAGCGGCGGCAGCCCGACTCAACCGCACGCTGGGGGAGTGCGCTCCGCGGCGGACTGGTTGGATCTGCGGCGGTCCGGGGACGCACAGCGCTGCGGCGACGCTTGGCGCAAAGCGTTGATCAAAACGCCCCTCCCCCACCCGCAGCAGCCGCAGGGTCGGCGCGGGGGTGCCGTAGTGGGGGCAGGCGATGACGCGTATCACGCGGAGTCCACGCTGTCCTCTATCGCCATGAGCCTCGATCGACTCAACACAGACTTGCGGACCAAGCTCGTCGTGTTTTCTTCTCCGGACAAACGCACGCACACCCCGCCCGTCCTTGGTCACGGAATCGTGCCGGGCCGTCAACCGGCGCACCTTTCACCGCCTCATCACCACCAGCTGCACCAGCACCAGCAGCAGCAGCAGCAGTACTGTGCGGCGAGGCCTGGCCACGCTACCCCGCCACGGCAGACTCCGTTCGCTGCGGGTGTGCCTGACATCACGGCTGGGTCACCTTTGTTCTCCCCCGCCAGCTCCCACACATCGCCGGTCCACAACGTATTCGTGGCAGACCAGCTCAAAGCTCTCCGTGCGCAGCTGTAGAAGTACACGGCGCACTGGTCATTGGAAAAACAGGGAAATGACTAGTCATCTTACTGGTGAACATGACTTACTACACTTGCACACTTAACCAGAGTGCACATTTGACCGGAGTGCATACTTGACCGACCGGAGTGCACACTTGACCAGAGTGCACACTTGACCAGAGTGCACACTTGATAGGAGTGCACACTTGACCAGAGTGCACACTTGATAGGAGTGCATACTTGATAGGAGTGCACACTTGATAGGAGTGCACACTTGACCAGAGTGCACACTTGATAGGAGTGCATACTTGATAGGAGTGCACACTTGATACGAGTGCACACTTGACCAGAGTGCACACTTGATCGGTGCACACTTGACCAGAGTGCACACTTGACCGGAGTGCACACTTGACCAGAGTGCACACTTGACCGGAGTGCACACTTGACCAGAGTGCACACTTGACCAGAGTGCACACTTGACCGGAGTGCACTTAACCAAAGGCCTCAATGGTCTCTGTCATGTTGAGAAAGGAAATATCACCAACCCGCCTTGACTGTCTACCGCAGACATAAAACACGGAAATGTCGGATCCTTGAAACTCGAAACAGTCTGGAAAGTGTCTCTTCTTGCCTACTTCGACCAAAGCAAATTAGAAGCCTCAACTTGTAGAGCCAAAGGGAATTTTCTCCTTCTTCCAGCCTCTTCTTTCAACTTCAGCATCTCTTGGAGGGGTGCAGGGCTGGCCCTGAAGGTCTGGTTAGGCCTACCTGGTGCCCATGTTGTGTTGGTTGGCCCGCTGTGGAGGGCAGTGTCGTTCTGGTCCGCCTGCTGTCTACTACGAACCCGCCAGAAGGACGATGGCCTCCCCGGTAAGATGTGAAACATCCGGCGCAGGGGGCAGGTCTTGCTTTACTTTTCTCTTCTTCACGGAGACGCCCCCGGCAATCCCGACTGTCCAATCACTGTCGAGAAAGGTTTGCGCCTATTGTGATGAGGTGGTTGACCAGGCCCCCACGAAGCCTTATACACAACACGGCTACAACACGAGGATGCAGCCCTGCTTAAGTGTGCACTCAGCCATCAGGCCATTGACTGCTAAGCACCCCCCGACCGGTCGATTTGCCACTTTTGCGGCTCTATTCGCCGGGCCGTGCTGTCAGCACTCGTTCCGCGTCGCATCAAGTACATGATGCTGGCGGTTGGGGGATCGGCGACCGCGACTCAATTAAGGTGCGGGCAACAGCGTCGCCACGTGAAGGCCCCCCCATGACACTAACCGGCGGTGAAAAAACACTGCATGGAAAAAAAGAAAAATTCCCGGCATAGTGAATAGAGTCGGGAGCCTTTCGAGACCAAAGATCTGGAAACTGCACGTGATTTTGCGGTTGTTTGTCCGGTCGGGTTATTTGCTTCATTTCTTTTTTTTTCATTTACACCCTGTGCTCCCGCTAACCTCACTTTTAGTGAGGAAACCCAAAAACCTGGGTTGGTGTGGTCGGTGGGCCTTTCAAGATTTTGGGCCGATTTTGCCGATTTTTCCAGTTTTTGGCCATATTGGGCCGTTTTTGCCAATTTTTCCAGAATTTGGCCATTTTGGGCCATTTTTGCCGATCTTTCAAGATTTTGGCCATTTTGGGCCATTTTTGCCGATTTTTCCAGTTTTTGGCCGATTTTTCCAGATTTTGGCCATTTTGGGCCATTTTTTGCCGATTTTTCCAGATTCTGGCATCTGGAAAAATTTAGAAACATATTGGAATCTGGAAAAATCGGCAAAAACGGCCCAAAATGACCAAAAACTGGAAAAATCGCCCAAAATGTCCAAAAACTTGAAAGATCGGCAAAAACGGCCCAAAATGGCAAAAACGGCTGGAGATGGCAGTCCCGGACACCACCCGAACAAAGACTCGAACCGAAAAGCTTCTGGCCGACAGAACAATATAGGTATGGGAAGTCGGTAGGCTGGATCCGTAACTTTGGTAAAAGGATTGGCTCCGAGGACACATGCGGGAGTGTCAGTGCGGGTTTAGGCGAAGACTTCAAAGCTCTGCATCCTAAGCGAGCTTCACACTCTAGAAAACAAAAACAAGGTGGGGTCGGATTCATTTTACAATAGTTGCAAAAAATGGTGATTACTCGGCTCATCGTCTTTCTCGCAATTGCTGTTGCGGCGTCCGGTCAGCCGCAACCCGCTGGTATGTGACAACCTCTGTCCAAGCTCTGCGAAACCGCGAAACCCCAAACCACTTTACAACAAGCATCCAACTCAAGATTGTACAGTATAGCGGTACTATAACCCTCAAAAAGAATAGGCGTGTGTTTGTTTGTACGTGCCGGGGGAGGATTAGCCTGTTAGTGAGTGAATATGATCGGTAGGCTAATCTTCTCCCAAACACGCTGCCAGCGTTCTCTTTCGTGTTTACAATTAATCGTTACTACGAAAAACCTGCACGAACAGTCAACATGACGGTCCACACGTGTATTCTGACACTTGAAGACGCGTCAAGTCTATTGTCTGCAGACGTGCTGCAACTGAGTGAGGACCTCTGCACCAACTACATGCGCCCGCCAACGACTGAACAATCCAACCCTTAGACAATTCTGCTTGTCTAGGTTAGGAAGAGCCGACATCGAAGGATCAAAAAGCAACGTCGCTATGAACGCTTGGCTGCCACAAGCCAGTTATCCCTGTGGTCATTTTCCTGTCACCTCCGGCTTCATCCCTTGAACATGAAGCGAGACCAAAGGATCGTTAGGCCATGCTTTCACACCGAGGATCGGTACTGAAGATCGTGCATCGAGCAAGCTTTTACCCTGCTGGCATCCTGCTTGTTCATAGAAGCCTGCGACTCGATCCGCTGCGTGCCGGACAAAAGTATTGCCTGCTGCAGTGGCCGCGGGGAGCTGGGCGCTCGAGTTTACGCTGGCGTCGAGCGAAGGCAACGAAGATTTTCAAACTGATAGAGCGCTTTAGACTCTAAACAGTCTGAACATGTGAGTGCTTGGCGTCGGTCGCAATGCACCGACTTCAAGATGATGCAGCTTCCCAGAGCGTTTTAGACTCTAAACAGTCTGAACATGTGAGTGCTTGGCGTCTTTCGCAATGCACCGACTTCAAGATAATAGCTTCCCTTGTCCGTGTCTCGATCAGGCTCTATTGGTGTAACGGCTCAGCAGAGAGAGAATAATCACCCGAGACAGACCTAGAAGACAAGCTGTCCTCGACCGTTCGCGGGGGTTGGCCACCGCCGTCGGAAGCCGTGGACGAGTTCGCGGTGACTGGCGCTCCGGCCACGCCGGCTCCGCCGCCACCTGCAAATGCACTTCCGGGTGCCGTCTACCCTCGCGCTGACGGAGCCGGTGGTGGTGCGTGTGGAGGCAGCGAAGACGAGCTGGCGCTAGAAAGACACTTTTACTACAAACGTCCAACTAGACACTCCATACAACTAGACACTCTATACAACTAGACACTCTATACAACTAGACACTCTATACAACTAGACACTCTATACAACTAGACACTCTATACAACTAGACACTCTATACAACTAGACACTCTACACACACAAATAACGCTACAAAACCCGCGTGGTCGTACTTTCGTGAAGGGAGGCACCACGTTAAAACGGGTCCGCAACACACTAACCCCGCTAAAAAACCCCATAAACCACAAACAGCCAACTCAAGATGGTACTGTTACAGCCTCAAAAAACCTCAAAACTCGATGAACAGGCTCAAGACTGATGTGTCCGTGGCTTAAAGGACCGAAACACGGCGCAGACGGGACCAGTGCGGTGTTGAGCACATACCCATTCCAAGCACGTTCTTGCAATCCCCCCCCTTTATATTATATAACGGAAGCAGCTTCCGTTATATGTTTTCATTTTCCCGACTTAAGTGCTTCTCTCATTATGGTTCAGTCTGTTTAAGAAATCGTGGTTATACCTGTACATGCACCGACTCATCTGCAGGCCCGCTCCCGCCAGCTGTTGCTTTCATTCCGTCATCCGGGCTCGGGGTCCACACCGCCATGTACCTTATCACCCAGATAGAAGACTTACCAGACTTCGACAATATGGCCTCGGTCGAGGACTGGACAGGAACTGTCGATTTCGACGCCAACGAGTGGTCCAATCTTGGTTACAACGACAATTTCGCGTCTCGGCACGCTGGGTACCTGACTGTAAACGTTCCGGGCGACCACACGTTCTATCTCACATCTGACGACGGCTCGCGGATGTTCCTCGACGGTGTGTTGATCATCAACAACGGCGGTAACCACCCCACTGTTACGAAGACTGCCACTAAGTATTTAGTACCCCGGCAGTACGAAGTCAGAATCGAGTATTTTCAAGGCATAGGTGGAAAGGATTTGAAGTGGGAGTGGAAGCAGCCGGGCCAGGCTGAAGAAAAGGAGGTGGTCCCACTGGAAAGACTGGACCCGTTGTACTGTCCGACCATCGACGGCTTCGGAAGATGCGAAGGTATGCGCGCTTTGTTTTCGTCGTGTAAGATCGCACGACTATTGGTAGGTACAAACACACCGAATCACTGCCTGACCTTTCTACTTTCGCTTTTTGAATCACGCGACGGAGAAGACGAAGCAGCAGACGGAACCAGTATATTTCCTTCAAAGATTTGAACGAATCTACCCCACGGTACGGACCCTGGCTCAACCCGTCAGCCACACAGGAAGGAGTCCGCAACGTATCAAGGTGGTTTCCCTGCGAGACAAGCTGGCCCGCCAGTCAGAACAACCACGCCTTAGCAAACATCAACGCAATCAAGGCAGGGCTTGCACTCCGTTTTCGGTTTCCGAGGAAGCACGTGTGGTCCCCATGTGTGTGGACACTCAAAGTTGGAGGGGGGAAAAAAAAACCTTTCCATTCAGCAGATGTATTGCGGCTCTTGGGAATGGTGCCACAGGAAGTGGGGAACGCAGCGACTGCGAGCTCTGCGACAGCTGCGTACAAGTCGAGCTTTGAGTGCGTGAGCCCTTCGAAGAAAGGTTCATCGCACTCGTTCCGGGCTACTTAGCCCGGGTCTCTGGGTCGCGTCCCCTTCCTTCTCTTGGTTGCCTGGTCTTGAGTCTTGTGCGAAATACGGCGTGCACCGGACAGTCGTAAGCGACCAACATCAGAACACGCTTCGCAGTGACGCTGGTCTTCGGAGAGATGGCAACTATGCACAAAACCTCCCGTTCCTCGTACTCTCGCTCCTCTGGTCCCTCCCCACTCATTGCGACACGAATCCCATCTTCCTGAGCAATAGGTGCCCTGGGTCCCAAAAAGGCGCGGCCAAGCACCCTGCCCAGAGTACGCAAACCCCGAAAACGGTACACGCTGCAGCTCATAGGTAACGGCACTGGGAAAGAGAATGGAAATAGAATACAAGCGAGAATTTGGGGGGCAAGCCCTGTTTATTTCTTATTAGATTCACGGAGTTCAACGAAGCGAGTGCACAAGGTTTGCCTGATCTCGCACCTACTTTCCCGGAAACGGTGGAGATGGTAACTGTCACCGGGTTGATGAATTGAAAGCGAGAATTTGGGGGGCAAGCCCTTCCGATTCACGGTTAGACGAAGCGAGCGAACAAGGTTTACTTGATCTTGCAGATTTGCACCTATTTCACCTACTTTCCGATACCAAATCGATGCTCTATTCTGACTCTCTGCTATTTGTACCTGTTCATTCACCTGTCCATCTGCAGCGCCATCGATTGAGTTCTTCCCGTTCGGTTTCGGGGTCCACACCGAAATGTTCCAGGCTACTTCGATGCGGGACTTCCCAGTTTTTAGGAGCGTGGCCGGAAATAAGGTGTGGACAGGAATTGTCGATTTCAACAGCACAGAGTGGTCCGATCTTGGTTACGACAACGATTTCGCTTCTAAGCATACCGGGTACCTGACTGTAAACGTTGAGGGCTACCACACGTTTTATCTCTCATCTGACGACGGCTCGCGGATGTTCCTCGACGGTGTGTTGATCATCGACAACGGCGGTAACCACCCCACTGTTACGAAGACTGCCACTAGGTATTTAGTACCCCGGCAGTACGAAGTCAGAATCGAGTATTTTCAAGGCTTCGGTGGAAAGGATTTGAAGTGGGAGTGGAAGCAGCCGGGCCAGGCTGAAAAGGAGGTGGTCCCACTGGAAAGGCTGAACCCGTTGTACTGTCCGTCCGTCAGCGCCGGAAGATGCGTAGGTGTGAGAGCTTTGTTTTTGTACAGAGTAGTATAGAGGCGACCTGAGAGATGGTGCCTGCACTCCAAGTCTTCTGTCTCTTGGGAAAGGTCAGCGCGGTAGCGGTGACCACGAGAACACATACAGGTGGGTGGGGAGAGGCCCTGGGACTGCTAAGGCGTGACTAACCCCGTCCCTGTCCCTCCCAGGGAGCCACCCCCCCGAATCTAGCCTGGCCCACCTGACGGTGAAGGCACGCCCTATGACTTGTTTTGATGTGTTCTCCCTCTCTCTCGGAATTGTCAGCGCGGTAGCGATGACAGCGAGAACACATATAGGTGGGAGGGGAGAGGCCCTGGGACTGCTAAGGCGTGACAACCCCGCCTCTGTCCCTCCCAGGAAGCCACCCCGACAAACTAGCCTGCCCACCTGACGGTGGAGGCCCGCACCCTTTGACTTGTTTTATGTGTTCTTTCTCTCTGTCTCTTTGTATGCGCGCCTTGTTTTAGTACAGAGTAGTATTGAAACGACCTGAGAGATGGTGCCTGCCCCACGTGAACTTCTCACCTCGGGCTTATTTCGGAGATGTGCTGCTGCGGTCTTTGTGTGTTTCGTACTTGACCCTTCTCTCATTTCATCTTCGCGAGCTTCTTCATCCTTCTCTTTCTTTTTGTATTTGTATATTTGCACCTGTTCAATCACCTGCTGCCCATCTGCAGTGTCACCGCTTGTGGTCGTATCGTCCGGTGTCGGGATCCGCACCGAAATGTATCGGGCAGCACCTGGTAGCTCGACGCTGCTAGACTTTCCAAACTTCGCCAACCCGGACAAAGTCTGGACGGATGGTAAGGATGTCGATTTCAACGCCAACGACTGGTCCAATCTTGGTTACAACAACCAATTCGCGTCTCGGCATACCGGGTACCTGACTGCATCCAGTCTGGGCTACCACACGTTCTATCTCACATCTGACGACGGCTCGCGGTTGTTCGTCAACGGTGACCTGATCATCGACAACGGCGGTAACCACCCCTCTGTTACCAAGGCTGGCGTTGTGTTCTTGGTACCCCAGTATTGGGTCCCTGGCTCACCTTCCCCTTCAGCGCCGATCACCGTCAGAATCGAGTACTTTCAAGGCATAGGTGGAAAGGATTTGAAGTTGGAGTGGAAGCAGCCGGGCCAGGCTGAAAAGGAGGTGGTCCCACTGGGAAGGCTGAACCCGTGGTTGTGTACCATTTGGAAATGCTGAGGTATACGCGCTTTATTTTAGGGCATTTGTTTTGGGGAAAACGGCAAAGACTCGAATCCGGTTTGTCCACTCGTAGTAGTAATCCACTTTGCCGCAGTTGATAATCCACTTTGTCGCCTCTGGCAACTGGCACGAATTGTATAGGGGGACCCTTTCAAAAAGTTTCCCCTGACTATTTTGAGCTGTTGGAGTTCATTGAAACCCTCATAGGAGATTCTAGGTCCTTTGAAATTGTCGAATTGGGACACAGACTTTTCTCCCAGGCATGCATCCGATCCGACTCGTATGCGAGAATGATACGAGTGAAATGCTAGAAGGTGCAAGCCACGCACGCAGGGCCATGTATTTGACCTGCAGGCTAGGGCAGCTATTCATCCGTGCTCCCCAGTTTTCAGAAGCTAGCGTTACGAGTTCACCCACCCGAAGAATAGAATGAAGGAGAAGCGGGACCCATGAATTTGCGTCAGATCTCTGTGACCATAGCGACGCAGCTTCAGATGCTGGGGAGTGGATGTGCGACGGATTCCGCCTACAAAGGGGAATAGACTACGTCATGTACGAAGTTGCACACCCGCTTTGACCATCGTCTAGACAAAGCAACAATAACCGAGAGGTCTAGCCGTTGGGTTGCTTTTCATTCGACCTAACGAAACGCCGAGGGTCGACTGATATTACAACAGATCAAAAGTGTAGATTTTGTACCAGCAACTACCCCTCTCTGCAGCTCTATCGACCCGCGCCATACAACTGACAACTGACACCCTGCCAACAACAACAGGTATGCACCCTGTCCACTAGGGCTTACGACAAATTAACCCTGTTTCCTGGAGCCGTGCTTATACTGAAGTAGTTTTAACCCTCGAAGTTACGATGGTTGCTGGTCCAACCCTTCTATGCGTTTGGTCGCACAGTCTTTGAGCATTTCTGGATCGGTTAGGGACCGCGAGGCAGGGCTTAAGAACTGAAGCAAGCACCAACGCAATCACCTACTGTTCCAGGCAGAGGCTTACGCTCCGTTTTCGGTCTCAGAGAAAATGGATAAAACAGATAGCCGGCCGGAGAGCGCAGCGTCTAGAGCTGAGATGTGTGTCCACACTGCAACAGCTCGCCGACCTTCTCTCGCGCGGGAAGCCCGCGCGCCTGTGAATATAAGAGTCCACGACACAGCTTTCTTTTGGACGTCAAATCATTGTACGTACTGCAGCGACTCCGCGCACGAGAAGACGATTGTGACAGACACACCGAATCACTGCCTGACCTTTCTACTTTCGATTTTTTGCATCATCCGCGACGGTAAAGACGAAGCAGCAGACGGAGCCACGCAGACGCAGTAGGAGGAGGATGTATTATTATCCCGGCTGGCGGACTTTTTGTGTACCGCTCCTTGCTGCACTGTCTAGCAGCAGCTCTGCGGAGGAATCTAGGGACTCGCTTCGCCCTCATTTCGGCATTATTTTTTTAATAGTACATCTGTACTGACGGGAACATTTCCGGAACAACGGTTGCACATGAAAGAGAAAACGAAGCCAACGAAAAAGTGCTAATACAGGAAAACCCCCCCCAGAGAGGTTTATACCCTGTACACGCGAAGAACAAGAAACTTTTTCCTTTTCATTTTCATCACCTTTGGTCAGTTGATGCTGATCGTCCGTTGCTTCGTTTATCAGTGCAAGCCCCAACTCCGGAAATGTTCCCCGCTATTCTTTGTGTAGTCTTGTGCTTCCACGGGTGGACCCTGACAGGTAGGTCTATATGTAGGGGAGCCTAGGCCCGACCACCGCGGTTTCGGGAATTTGGAAGATGTCTGCCAACATGTTAATTGTGCCTCCCCCAACACACAAAGTACGAAAACTGGTGCCCGAAGAAGCCCACCTAAACCCGTAATATTCAAGGTGTGGGGGGGGGGGAATACACCAAAAACCACACGTGGTACCTGTGGATCCACACGTGGAAGCACACGTTGGGAGAAGAAATCCACATATGGAGCGTAAGCCCTGCCTCGAGTCGAAACACGGCCAACAAGATGGTATGATGCAATTCAGCTAGGAGTTGTGAAAGGGAATAATCGTGCCACATGTCTGTACACTGACCACACTTAAAACAGATTGTGACCGAATTGCAGGAGCTACGAGGCTCGAGTTGACGCAGTCTCCGGAGGTCTCTTCGTGTCAAGACGTCGGCGTGTCAGAGACCTCCCCCCCTTTCGATTTTACACGAATCTCAACAGGAAAAATAATTTTGACCCAAGCAATTTCCGCTGGTAGAGAAAGCCTGCCAGAAGGAACCCATCGCCGCCTTTCGGTGGTCTGCCACCCGCCGCCTCAGTGCAAAGGAAGTAACCGGTCTCGTATGGCACAAAGGATGTCTTCCCATTTTGACGAAAGTCACCCGGAGGCTTTAAACCCCGGAGTTTCAAGCGAACTTTCACTCTCGAAATCGAAGGTTGTGGGGTGATCCACCTATTTCTTAGCAGAAGTCTTCACAGAATTTCAGATCAATACGTCTTCTTGTTGCTCGGGGCAATCGGCTCACTCTGTCAAAGGACCATAACACTAACTCTTCTTGTAGCGTTAGTGGGGAGTCATTTGCAAGCAAAGAGTACCACACTATGCAAGGTTTTCGCTACGTGACTCCAGAAGGGTCACTTTTGCCGCGCTTTCGTCGTGGCGCAACTCTTGTCTTCTGTGTAGTGCGTTGCTCAAGGCAGTCGAAGGCTTGACAATCACAGTAATGCAACAAAATTACAGTCGGTTGCAACTGCTGTTGGAAGTTACTTACGAGTTGAATTCTCTTTGAGAGGCTCATGTCAATTTAACCTATGTTTTATGACAGACTGCCATTCTCCCAAGCAGGGGTTCCTGCCAACTGGTTTCACTTCCTTTAACTGGTTGGCAGAGCATTGGGACGCGAGCCGTCAGGCGAGGCGGCCGCGTACGCGGCGTTCTCTTCACAACTCGTTGCAACTTTGCAGAGCTTTGCAGAACTCTGCAGAACAGTGGGTATGGTCAACACTGATTGTCAAAAGTTGTGAAGATTTCTGCTGAACAGTAGGTGGATCACCTCCGTCGTTCACTCTAAAAATAACGCTAAAAAACGATTCTTCAAAAACACTTCCCCTACCCTCCCCCGTGTATGAGATCGCGTTTTTCCGTGTTAAAGATTCGCCCCCAGAAAAAATAAAACCCCCGGATCTTAAACACGGGACCCAAACACCTCATAAAAAGATATTCCGCTGCGAAGGGCCAAGAACGTAGTGAAGTGAACTTGCACTTTAAAAAGAAATGCGATAAGGCAGCAGGCGGGCAACCTGGCTGCTAAGCATGAGTTAAAATCTAGCCCGGTACAGTAAAAGCTTCCCCCTCAGCATAAGAGGGCTCTGCTACATTAAACTAATATTTTCCTCCCTGCGGAATCTTACACTCCCAACCCCTCTCCTTTTCTATTCTTCACTTTCTTCGAAGAAGACTTGATGCTAGCATCAACCATGCATGAGAGGCAGCGCTCTGCCTAAACATTAAATTAAGATTTTCCCCCCTGCGGAATCTTACACTCCTTTTCCCTTTTTTATTTAGTACTTTATTCGAAGAAGACTTGATGCTAGCATCAACCATGCATGAGAGGCAGTGTTTTGCTTAGATTTATACTAAGATTTCCCCCCCAATCCCCTCCCTGCGAAGCTTGAGTCGGAGGCAGTACCGTGCTACAACCCTGTCCGCTCTGCCTTGTGGCTGACCGTCTCGACGAGCTTGTGTTCAGCGCAAGCGCCAAGCCTCAAGCCCTTGGTGCGCCACGCCTTGAGGGAGATCGGCACTTGACCCTTATGCCCGTGGCTCTGCAGTATCGCCGAACACGTGAAGCTTGGCTCCCGTGTAGCATTCTTTCCCCGGTACCTAGAGGAGGATCGGCAAGCGGAAACAACGGAAGGAAGGAAAAAGCCGTTGCAGGCAACCGACTGCGTGATTAGCCAGGGGATTAGCTTCTATATCCACATTTGGACTGTCGGTCCAATTTTGGAAAGGCCGGCGGGGGAAAAACAAGTAAAAAAATGGCACTCCACCACCACCCAGGCAGAGGTGGCCGATGTGCAGTCCAAGGGCCACTCAGGGCCCCGCATTGTCGTGCACGATACGTCGCGTCGCGCTCTGTTGAGGGAAGACAAGAAACGTCGAAAGTCACCAGACTGTACATCAACCCCGGTTGATTGTCGGCAACACACACACACACACACACACACACACAGTGGAATGCCTTCTTACCCAACACGCGCGAGGAAGGTCTTCTTCTCCAGGACCCCCGGGCTTTCAGGTTAGTGAAATGTTTGGACTGTGTGCCCCATGGTTTATAGTTTGCCGGGCAAGAGGAGCGCACGCCGCGTGTACACACACTGGGCCTTTCGCAGTCAAACCAAGTCAAAAGAAGATTGCAGATCTTCTTGCGGGGCGACCCGAAAACCCAGAGCCAACAGCCACCACCCCCCATCCCGTCCCCAACTTGTTCCCCAATCTCATACAAGTTCAAGGTCCCCACCCATAAAGTGAATAGTGAACGTACCATCTGCCACAATGTGTCCAGATTGCCAGCGAAACCCAAAAAGAGAACATGTTCAGAAAAGAAAACAGGCAGGTTTGAAGATGCGCAAACATTTGTATCGGCCCTGAAGAAGAAGGAAGAAAAGAAAATAAATATAAAAAGGCCGCTCCTGGTCCAGGAACGTGACGGTCAACCACAGCTTGCAAGGCTTCAGTCGGAGGCAGCTCAGTGCTACAACCCGTTCACTCTGCCCTGTGACCGTCTCGACGACCCAAAGTGCGCCACGCCTTGATGCTTTAGTTTGAAGTCACAGGCTTTGCGAGTTCTTTTGACTGATTTGTTCACGCTTGTAGAGCACTTTTCTCAAAGGACTTTTCCTGTGCTCCCAGAGCAAGGGGTATTCCTGGTTGTGACAAGCCACTTGGCAACCCCTCATATCGCTACTGACACTGAGGTTGCACGCTGAAGAAGGTTCACCTATTGTGGCTTGAAGGACCAAAACCAGGCATAGATACAACACGGTGTTGAACAGTATTTTCTTACATCCCCCCTGTTCTTCCGTTCCTCTCCTTCAACAATGAGCTCTCAGACATCGGGAGTAGGTAGCGAGTTGTGTACGGGTATGAAATAAAGGGGAATGGAAATAAAAAGAAAGAGAATTTGGAGAAAGCCCTGTTTAATAGGTTTGCGGGGTTAAACTAAGCTAGCGCACAAGGTTCGCCCGATCTCGCACTGACTTTCCAATCCCTAATAGATGATCTAGAAACAGTCTAGATGATCTGTTCAACTCTCTTGGATCTCTTGGAAAAGGTCGCGTTGGAAGAATCAGGAAAATAACTGTCACAGCTGCACAGGGTACACAGGGTTGCTGAAATGAACGCGACAATTTGGGGTATACCTTGCTTATTAGATTCACGGTCAAACGAAGCTAGCGCACAAGGTTTGCCTGATCTCGCACCTACTTTCCGATACCATATAGATGCTCTACTCTAACTCTCTCTCACACACTCACACAAACACACACACACACGGTCATGTGTGCTTCTCTTTGAACTAGCAACGACTCACCTGGGCCAGGGCTTCGCCGACGGTTAACGTTAGTTACCCCTTGGTCCCAGAAGTGAAACGTTCAAAGTGTTACTGCCTCTTTCGCTCCCCTTTTTCCCACTCCTCACCGACGCAACCATCCGTGGCTTGAAGAATGATCACAACAAGGCACAGATACAAGACGGTGTTGAGCACACCAAGCACCTTCTTACACCCAGCTGTTCTCCCGTTCCTCTCCTTCTTCTACAATGAGTCAACTTGACACCTTTTAGTTATCATCTTCGTTCACGGCGTGCAAACTGAATACGCGAAACATCAACGTTTGAAAAGATAGTCACCTGTTGTAGCTGCTGCAAACTATACCCACATGTTAACCTCAACACGCAGTACCAGCAGCATGGCGGCTCGTTCGTATCACCTGATGATGGTGGGCCTTCTCCCGGGGCGGCTCCTCTTCATGTCTTGTGTGTCCGTGCAAGGCCCTCACGAAGGCCCCACTGCCCCGGCAACGTGAAATCGCTAATGGAGTTCCAGCAAGCGCCCATAAGGAGCACGGTTCTGCATGCCAGGTGCTGCTGTGTGGGTCTCCACTCATTCCTGTCCTGAACGATCCGAGCAAAACCGGAGCAGCTGGTAAGCCGTGGGCAGCAGTGTTGCGCACAGCACTGCTGAGCACGCAGTGCTGCGCACGGAAGCAGCAATATCGCCATCTGGTGCTGCGCCGCTGTGTGGATCTCTCAACTCATTGCTGTCCTGAACGATCCGAGCAAAACTATAGCAGGTGGCAAGCCGTGCAGCAGTGTTGTGAGCAGATCTGCGGAGCGGACGGGAAGGTGGCAGCGCGTGTGGAGAGGGGAGCGAGGTTCACACTCTAGAAAACAAAACAAGGTGGGGTCGGATTCATTTTACAATAGTTGCAAAAAATGGTGATTACTCGGCTCATCGTCTTTCTCGCAATTGCTGTTGCGGCGTCCGGTCAGCCGCAACCCGCTGGTATGTGACAACCTCTGTCCAAGCTCTGCGAAACCGCGAAACCCCAAACCACTTTACAACAAGCATCCAACTCAAGATTGTACAGTATAGCGGTACTATAACCCTCAAAAAGAATAGGCGTGTGTTTGTTTGTACGTGCCGGGGGAGGATTAGCCTGTTAGTGAGTGAATATGATCGGTAGGCTAATCTTCTCCCAAACACGCTGCCAGCGTTCTCTTTCGTGTTTACAATTAATCGTTACTACGAAAAACCTGCACGAACAGTCAACATGACGGTCCACACGTGTATTCTGACACTTGAAGACGCGTCAAGTCTATTGTCTGCAGACGTGCTGCAACTGAGTGAGGACCTCTGCACCAACTACATGCGCCCGCCAACGACTGAACAATCCAACCCTTAGACAATTCTGCTTGTCTAGGTTAGGAAGAGCCGACATCGAAGGATCAAAAAGCAACGTCGCTATGAACGCTTGGCTGCCACAAGCCAGTTATCCCTGTGGTCATTTTCCTGTCACCTCCGGCTTCATCCCTTGAACATGAAGCGAGACCAAAGGATCGTTAGGCCATGCTTTCACACCGAGGATCGGTACTGAAGATCGTGCATCGAGCAAGCTTTTACCCTGCTGGCATCCTGCTTGTTCATAGAAGCCTGCGACTCGATCCGCTGCGTGCCGGACAAAAGTATTGCCTGCTGCAGTGGCCGCGGGGAGCTGGGCGCTCGAGTTTACGCTGGCGTCGAGCGAAGGCAACGAAGATTTTCAAACTGATAGAGCGCTTTAGACTCTAAACAGTCTGAACATGTGAGTGCTTGGCGTCGGTCGCAATGCACCGACTTCAAGATGATGCAGCTTCCCAGAGCGTTTTAGACTCTAAACAGTCTGAACATGTGAGTGCTTGGCGTCTTTCGCAATGCACCGACTTCAAGATAATAGCTTCCCTTGTCCGTGTCTCGATCAGGCTCTATTGGTGTAACGGCTCAGCAGAGAGAGAATAATCACCCGAGACAGACCTAGAAGACAAGCTGTCCTCGACCGTTCGCGGGGGTTGGCCACCGCCGTCGGAAGCCGTGGACGAGTTCGCGGTGACTGGCGCTCCGGCCACGCCGGCTCCGCCGCCACCTGCAAATGCACTTCCGGGTGCCGTCTACCCTCGCGCTGACGGAGCCGGTGGTGGTGCGTGTGGAGGCAGCGAAGACGAGCTGGCGCTAGAAAGACACTTTTACTACAAACGTCCAACTAGACACTCCATACAACTAGACACTCTATACAACTAGACACTCTATACAACTAGACACTCTATACAACTAGACACTCTATACAACTAGACACTCTATACAACTAGACACTCTATACAACTAGACACTCTACACACACAAATAACGCTACAAAACCCGCGTGGTCGTACTTTCGTGAAGGGAGGCACCACGTTAAAACGGGTCCGCAACACACTAACCCCGCTAAAAAACCCCATAAACCACAAACAGCCAACTCAAGATGGTACTGTTACAGCCTCAAAAAACCTCAAAACTCGATGAACAGGCTCAAGACTGATGTGTCCGTGGCTTAAAGGACCGAAACACGGCGCAGACGGGACCAGTGCGGTGTTGAGCACATACCCATTCCAAGCACGTTCTTGCAATCCCCCCCCTTTATATTATATAACGGAAGCAGCTTCCGTTATATGTTTTCATTTTCCCGACTTAAGTGCTTCTCTCATTATGGTTCAGTCTGTTTAAGAAATCGTGGTTATACCTGTACATGCACCGACTCATCTGCAGGCCCGCTCCCGCCAGCTGTTGCTTTCATTCCGTCATCCGGGCTCGGGGTCCACACCGCCATGTACCTTATCACCCAGATAGAAGACTTACCAGACTTCGACAATATGGCCTCGGTCGAGGACTGGACAGGAACTGTCGATTTCGACGCCAACGAGTGGTCCAATCTTGGTTACAACGACAATTTCGCGTCTCGGCACGCTGGGTACCTGACTGTAAACGTTCCGGGCGACCACACGTTCTATCTCACATCTGACGACGGCTCGCGGATGTTCCTCGACGGTGTGTTGATCATCAACAACGGCGGTAACCACCCCACTGTTACGAAGACTGCCACTAAGTATTTAGTACCCCGGCAGTACGAAGTCAGAATCGAGTATTTTCAAGGCATAGGTGGAAAGGATTTGAAGTGGGAGTGGAAGCAGCCGGGCCAGGCTGAAGAAAAGGAGGTGGTCCCACTGGAAAGACTGGACCCGTTGTACTGTCCGACCATCGACGGCTTCGGAAGATGCGAAGGTATGCGCGCTTTGTTTTCGTCGTGTAAGATCGCACGACTATTGGTAGGTACAAACACACCGAATCACTGCCTGACCTTTCTACTTTCGCTTTTTGAATCACGCGACGGAGAAGACGAAGCAGCAGACGGAACCAGTATATTTCCTTCAAAGATTTGAACGAATCTACCCCACGGTACGGACCCTGGCTCAACCCGTCAGCCACACAGGAAGGAGTCCGCAACGTATCAAGGTGGTTTCCCTGCGAGACAAGCTGGCCCGCCAGTCAGAACAACCACGCCTTAGCAAACATCAACGCAATCAAGGCAGGGCTTGCACTCCGTTTTCGGTTTCCGAGGAAGCACGTGTGGTCCCCATGTGTGTGGACACTCAAAGTTGGAGGGGGGAAAAAAAAACCTTTCCATTCAGCAGATGTATTGCGGCTCTTGGGAATGGTGCCACAGGAAGTGGGGAACGCAGCGACTGCGAGCTCTGCGACAGCTGCGTACAAGTCGAGCTTTGAGTGCGTGAGCCCTTCGAAGAAAGGTTCATCGCACTCGTTCCGGGCTACTTAGCCCGGGTCTCTGGGTCGCGTCCCCTTCCTTCTCTTGGTTGCCTGGTCTTGAGTCTTGTGCGAAATACGGCGTGCACCGGACAGTCGTAAGCGACCAACATCAGAACACGCTTCGCAGTGACGCTGGTCTTCGGAGAGATGGCAACTATGCACAAAACCTCCCGTTCCTCGTACTCTCGCTCCTCTGGTCCCTCCCCACTCATTGCGACACGAATCCCATCTTCCTGAGCAATAGGTGCCCTGGGTCCCAAGGCGCGGCCAAGCACCCTGCCCAGAGTACGCAAACCCCGAAAACGGTACACGCTGCAGCTCATAGGTAACGGCACTGGGAAAGAGAATGGAAATAGAATACAAGCGAGAATTTGGGGGGCAAGCCCTGTTTATTTCTTATTAGATTCACGGAGTTCAACGAAGCGAGTGCACAAGGTTTGCCTGATCTCGCACCTACTTTCCCGGAAACGGTGGAGATGGTAACTGTCACCGGGTTGATGAATTGAAAGCGAGAATTTGGGGGGCAAGCCCTTCCGATTCACGGTTAGACGAAGCGAGCGAACAAGGTTTACTTGATCTTGCAGATTTGCACCTATTTCACCTACTTTCCGATACCAAATCGATGCTCTATTCTGACTCTCTGCTATTTGTACCTGTTCATTCACCTGTCCATCTGCAGCGCCATCGATTGAGTTCTTCCCGTTCGGTTTCGGGGTCCACACCGAAATGTTCCAGGCTACTTCGATGCGGGACTTCCCAGTTTTTAGGAGCGTGGCCGGAAATAAGGTGTGGACAGGAATTGTCGATTTCAACAGCACAGAGTGGTCCGATCTTGGTTACGACAACGATTTCGCTTCTAAGCATACCGGGTACCTGACTGTAAACGTTGAGGGCTACCACACGTTTTATCTCTCATCTGACGACGGCTCGCGGATGTTCCTCGACGGTGTGTTGATCATCGACAACGGCGGTAACCACCCCACTGTTACGAAGACTGCCACTAGGTATTTAGTACCCCGGCAGTACGAAGTCAGAATCGAGTATTTTCAAGGCTTCGGTGGAAAGGATTTGAAGTGGGAGTGGAAGCAGCCGGGCCAGGCTGAAAAGGAGGTGGTCCCACTGGAAAGGCTGAACCCGTTGTACTGTCCGTCCGTCAGCGCCGGAAGATGCGTAGGTGTGAGAGCTTTGTTTTTGTACAGAGTAGTATAGAGGCGACCTGAGAGATGGTGCCTGCACTCCAAGTCTTCTGTCTCTTGGGAAAGGTCAGCGCGGTAGCGGTGACCACGAGAACACATACAGGTGGGTGGGGAGAGGCCCTGGGACTGCTAAGGCGTGACTAACCCCGTCCCTGTCCCTCCCAGGGAGCCACCCCCCCGAATCTAGCCTGGCCCACCTGACGGTGAAGGCACGCCCTATGACTTGTTTTGATGTGTTCTCCCTCTCTCTCGGAATTGTCAGCGCGGTAGCGATGACAGCGAGAACACATATAGGTGGGAGGGGAGAGGCCCTGGGACTGCTAAGGCGTGACAACCCCGCCTCTGTCCCTCCCAGGAAGCCACCCCGACAAACTAGCCTGCCCACCTGACGGTGGAGGCCCGCACCCTTTGACTTGTTTTATGTGTTCTTTCTCTCTGTCTCTTTGTATGCGCGCCTTGTTTTAGTACAGAGTAGTATTGAAACGACCTGAGAGATGGTGCCTGCCCCACGTGAACTTCTCACCTCGGGCTTATTTCGGAGATGTGCTGCTGCGGTCTTTGTGTGTTTCGTACTTGACCCTTCTCTCATTTCATCTTCGCGAGCTTCTTCATCCTTCTCTTTCTTTTTGTATTTGTATATTTGCACCTGTTCAATCACCTGCTGCCCATCTGCAGTGTCACCGCTTGTGGTCGTATCGTCCGGTGTCGGGATCCGCACCGAAATGTATCGGGCAGCACCTGGTAGCTCGACGCTGCTAGACTTTCCAAACTTCGCCAACCCGGACAAAGTCTGGACGGATGGTAAGGATGTCGATTTCAACGCCAACGACTGGTCCAATCTTGGTTACAACAACCAATTCGCGTCTCGGCATACCGGGTACCTGACTGCATCCAGTCTGGGCTACCACACGTTCTATCTCACATCTGACGACGGCTCGCGGTTGTTCGTCAACGGTGACCTGATCATCGACAACGGCGGTAACCACCCCTCTGTTACCAAGGCTGGCGTTGTGTTCTTGGTACCCCAGTATTGGGTCCCTGGCTCACCTTCCCCTTCAGCGCCGATCACCGTCAGAATCGAGTACTTTCAAGGCATAGGTGGAAAGGATTTGAAGTTGGAGTGGAAGCAGCCGGGCCAGGCTGAAAAGGAGGTGGTCCCACTGGGAAGGCTGAACCCGTGGTTGTGTACCATTTGGAAATGCTGAGGTATACGCGCTTTATTTTAGGGCATTTGTTTTGGGGAAAACGGCAAAGACTCGAATCCGGTTTGTCCACTCGTAGTAGTAATCCACTTTGCCGCAGTTGATAATCCACTTTGTCGCCTCTGGCAACTGGCACGAATTGTATAGGGGGACCCTTTCAAAAAGTTTCCCCTGACTATTTTGAGCTGTTGGAGTTCATTGAAACCCTCAAAGGAGATTCTAGGTCCTTTGAAATTGTCGAATTGGGACACAGACTTTTCTCCCAGGCATGCATCCGATCCGACTCGTATGCGAGAATGATACGAGTGAAATGCTAGAAGGTGCAAGCCACGCACGCAGGGCCATGTATTTGACCTGCAGGCTAGGGCAGCTATTCATCCGTGCTCCCCAGTTTTCAGAAGCTAGCGTTACGAGTTCACCCACCCGAAGAATAGAATGAAGGAGAAGGGAGGTCACATTTTTACCTTACCGGGAAAAATCCCCGGTGGTGTCAGCCATTTTGCAAAAGGTCGAAGCCCCCCCCCCCCCCCCCGGCGGTTTTTTTTCCACCGCATTCTGAGGTGTCCCCATAAATGGTACAGTGTTTCCACCGCATTTTGAGGTGTCCCCATCAATGGTAAGGTGTTTCCACTACGTTTTGAGGTGTCCCCATCAAGGGTAAAGTGTTTCCACCGCATTTTGAGGTGTCCCCATCAGGGGTAAAGTGTTTCCACAGCATTTTGAGGTGTCCCCATCAAGGGTAAAGTGTTTCCACCGCATTTTGAGGTGTCCCCATCAAGGGTAAAGTGTTTCCACCACGTTTTGAGGTGTCCCCGTCAAGGGTAAATTGTTTCCACCGCATTTTGAGGTGTCCCCATCAAGGGTAAAGTGTTTCCACCGCATTTTGAGGTGTCCCCATCAAGGGTAAAGTGTTTCCACAGCATTTTGAGGTGTCCCCATCAAGGGTAAAGTGTTTCCACCGCATTTTGAGGTGTCCCCATCAAGGGTAAAGTGTTTCCACCGCATTTTGAGGTGTCCCCATCAAGGGTAAAGTGTTTCCACCGCATTTTGAGGTGTCCCCATCAAGGGTAAATTGTTTCCACCGCATTTTGAGGTGTCCCCATCAAGGGTAAAGGTGTTTCCACCGCATTTTGAGGTGTCCCCATCAATGGTAAGGTGTTTCCATCACGTTTTGAGGTGTCTTGCGATCCATCGTGGGAATTCCACAAAGGCAAACGAACGCTCTCCAGGAATATATCGGTTGGCCGGGTAGGAATTCCTTTTCGTGGTAATCGACGTGCTCGAAGTCATGTTTGCGGAGGTCGCAGGGTTCGACCTGCAGCACCTTCTGGCGGTGTTGCTCATGCTAGAGAGCAAGGATGCCGTGTCCGTAAACAAGGCGGTCGCCAAGGTGGTTCCGGGTTTTGGGCCGAAGGAGGATGCATCGAGTAGGTCATCTGGCGAGGCAACGACACAACAGCAGTTGCAGCGGATACTCATGCAACAACAGCGCCAGCAGGAAGTGATGATGCAGATGTTGCAACAGGTGCAGCAGGAGTTGCAGACGATGAAGGCGCAAGCAGCTGCATGGCCGCCCGCTCCGCAGCAGCACTGGCCGGAGGAAAATGCCGACCCTTCTTGCGCTCCAGCGGGAGACGGGCTTCAGCCTCGCGGCCAGCCCGCGACTTCGAGTTCGACAAGGCCGGCATTTGTTGGCTACACGGAGGACGCAACAGACGTCCGAGAGTGGGAAGGAGCCATGGCAACGGACGTTGCCGGGCTTGTACAAGACCTCCGTCTCAAGTACCTGAACGGTACGCCGTCGGAGGCGCTGGCCGGCAGCTTCGGGCGCTTGCGCGACTGGGTTGAGGGAGTCGCGCACGGTGGTGGCTGGACGTACAATTTGGAGATTGTACGTTTGGGCAACAACCTCCTGCAGGAGGTCAGGCTGCACCACTACTGGTGCACGAAGCAACTGCCGCGCGCGGACATCATGCGCGAGCTGGCTCAGACGTCGGACGACCCGATGGAGAGGGCAGCTGCCAAGGTCGAGTGTGCGCGGGCCAAGAAGTGGGATGCACGTCCGCGATTCGGCGGCAAAGGTAGCAAGAAAGGATACGCCGCGGCTCAGGGAAACGTGAGACCCGGGGGAAAGTGACTGGCCCTCCCCCGGGCCCGGTGGGAGGCGACACTCCCGCATCTGCCAGTAAGGAACGGTCGGCCGCGACAGCTCGTCGGTGCCCGACCGGTGAACGTAAGTTTACCCGGAAGCGCGAAAACCAGCTTCACGCGCTTTCGAGGTTCAACGCCCGTGCTCGGAAGTCGGCCAACAGCAATCGGACGGGCGATGTTTGACCTGATCGCCAGCAGGGTTGGAACCACGGTGCCGCGTGGGGTGCAGGCGAAGCACCGGGAACGGCGGGTTTCGTCCGAGGAGGCGATGCAACGCCTGCGCCATTTTGTTGGCAAGGCATGGGCGGATTCGACAGTGCAGGACCGCCAGAATTTGTGGCGCCGCTTCCAGGCATGGGCGGACATGCAGGGATTGCCGGCGGATCCGGATACAGCAACCCAATTTGTCATGGCGACAATGGTCGAGCCGCAGGGCATGCTGGCGTATACCCGCCTCCTTTCAGCGGTCTTTGGCCACCTTGGGGTGGATGCCCGGCCCCTCCTATCGTTGGCCACGGTCCTCCGTGGTTCAGGAGGCAATATTCCCCTGGAGCAAGCCCTATCAGTGCCGAGGGAGGTGTTGCTAGCTTGGTCATTCCGGCAGACTCCTCGCGTGCGTGCGGCAGTTTTGATCGCGTGGAAGACGGCTTCGCGGTGGGGCGACGTTCAAAATCTCTCCCGTGCGTGTTTTCCTCTCATCTCGAACACGGAGATAGTGGTCGACTGGAACACGCTGCCGAAGGGCCGTCGGGGCAACCCGTTCTGCAGAAGCAAGGTAGTTGCGATCCGGGGACCGCTGACCCGGGAGATCGCGGAGTTGCTGCGGGGCCTCGGGAACTTTCAACAGTTGTGCCCCCTCTCGACGGATCAGTTCAGCAGACTGCTCGGAGCGGACAACGCGACGAAGCTGTACTCCGCGCACAGCGTGAAGAGGGGCGCCATCGACCACTTGATGAGCCTAAAGGCTGCGGGAGCTCCGTTCGCGCTGCAGTTGATTTCGCGCCTGGCGAAGCACACGAACGACGCCGATCCGACCGTGGCCAACATGACGGTCAGGTACACGTCGGATCCGGTGGCGCTGGCGCGGGTTCTTCAGACCGGGGACGTGACAATGTACCTCTGAGGAGGACCAGGAAGTCGGGCAAGAAGCGGGGGCACCCCCCTATGTACGAGCACCCCGTTCCGGACCCCGGCGGCTTCGTCCATCAACACCAACGGTACTCCATCCTTCGGAGGGGGAAGCGGACCCGGCTTCCGGGGACAGAGGAAGAGAAGAAGTCGCCGCTGCACGTCGACTCGGTACCGCCAATGGACGTTGCGGTTCTTCGCCGACGAATGAACGCGCCGACGAGGAAGAGGTTCGATGAGACTTGGTCCCGGACGTTTTACCCGCAGACGATCCCTTCGAAGACATCTTCACCTCCGGGGCGTTCCCGTCTCGAGGCGGCGCATGCGTTGGAGCTGGAAGAGCACGGAATCGCGGAACGTGCCGCTGGTCCGGGTAGAGACATGAACGTGCCGTTCACAGTCGTCGAGGAGAAGGAGGGCAAGCTCCGCCAGCGGTTCATCCTGTGGACGTACGACGCGAACCGGGTGGTCGAAGCGGACGGATACGAGGCTCACGTCCCCCTTAGCCACGTGTCGAAGTATCTGCACGCGGTGAATCGAGAGTGCGGCTCGACCCGTGACTTCAGGTGCGGGTTCTACGGGATTGAGATCCCAGCTGCGTCTCGCCGACTTTTCGCCTTTCAGGACGGCGGCGGCAACTGGTGGCAATTGACGAGGCTACCGATGGGCCATTCGTGTGCACCCGAGCTGATGCACACATTGGCGTCGACGACCGCAGGGCACCCGGACTACGTCGACGGCAGGCATGCAGTGTCGTCGGAGGTGCTGGTCCACGTCTGGGTGGACAACATCAGATACGCGGGGCCACGCAACCTCGTGTTGAAGGCGACGTCGGATCTGGACGCCTTGGCTGCCGAGGCACGCATTACGTGGAAGGCTGCGGATACGAGGACCGCGGCATGCCGCTATGAGTTTCTTGGCGTCGACTGGAAGCATAGCGACGGCACCGTGGGCGTCTCCGCCAAGATGCAATCGCGTTTGCAGCGCGCCGAGGAGAGTGTTCGAGCGGGTAAGATGTCAGCCGCCGGAATCGAATCCCTAGCTGGTCGCTTGCTGCACGCGTCGGCGATTGCCGGAGTCTACGTGGGCGAGTACTACTTCGCCCTGAAGTTTTTTCGACGGCTGACGAACGCCCTCAATCGGGGCGAGAAGTGTCTTGACGAGAACGTGGTTCTGTCACACGGTCTGCAGCGCGCGCTCCCCTCGTGGATGCAGCGTGTTCAGCGTCGCCGAATTGTTCCAGTCGCTAATCAATCGCCGAAGTTGGCAGTGTTCGTGGATGCCAGCCTTGATGGTTGGGGAGGTGTACTCGTCGACGTCGACACCAACGACATGGTAGTCGTCGGCTCTTGTTGGAATCGTGTGGAGAAGCGCCTCCACATAAACGAGCTTGAAGCTATGGCCTTTGAGAGATCCGTGAAGGCCATCTCGCCGGCGTACGCCGGGTCCACGGTAACGGTCATCGTGGACAACACCTCTGTGCAAGGGGTGGCCCGAAAGGGCGCGTGTTTACGATCGCGGAACTTGAACGATGCGGTTGTTCGTGCTTTGTTGTGTTTGCAGCAACTGAAGGTTGCGTTGTCCGTTAGATGGGTGAGGAGTGCAGGGAATCCCGCTGATCTGCCATCGCGGGTGCCGTTGGCATCTCTCACCGAACAAAACCTTTCGGATATGTCACTGGCGGTCAGGAGCTTTCTGACTGGCGTGATGGGTCCGGCGGTGTGACCTCCTGGGCTAGCCTGTTCTCTCATCAACCGTGGCTATCTCGGGGGGGTTACCCCAACGGAAGTGATTTCTCCCCTTTTCCCCTTTGTCCTGAGCTGGAAAGACAGAAGCATGTGCCCATGCCTGAGTGAGTAGCCGGCGGAGAATTCTTGCGATCCATCGTGGGAATTCCACAAAGGCAAACGAACGCTCTCCAGGAATATATCGGTTGGCCGGGTAGGAATTCCTTTTCCCTCCCTCCCACCCCTTTGCACATCTTGCCGTGCGGCATTCGTCCCCCTCGTGCGAGGGAGCATCATTGAGTTCGTGTCCGCTGCATTAGTGGCGAGATCCGGGTGCGCTGGGTTCCCACCCTCCGTCCCCCGTGACCTCCTGGGCTAGCCTGTTCTCTCATCAACCGTGGCTATCTCGGGGGGGTTACCCCAACGGAAGTGATTTCTCCCCTTTTCCCCTTTGTCCTGAGCTGGAAAGACAGAAGCATGTGCCCATGCCTGAGTGAGTAGCCGGCGGAGAATTCCCCATCAAGGGTAAAGTGTTTCCACCGCATTTTGAGGTGTCCCCATCAAGGGTAAAGTGTTTCCACCGCATTTTGAGGTGTCCCCATCAAGGGTAAAGTGTTTCCACAGCATTTTGAGGTGTCCCCATCAAGGGTAAAGTGTTTCCACCGCATTTTGAGGTGTCCCCATCAAGGGTAAAGTGTTTCCACCGCATTTTGAGGTGTCCCCATCAAGGGTAAAGTGTTTCCACCGCATTTTGAGGTGTCCCCATCAAGGGTAAAGTGTTTCCACCGCATTTTGAGGTGTCCCCATCAAGGGTAAAGTGTTTCCACCGCATTTTGAGGTGTCCCCATCAATGGTAAGGTGTTTCCACCGCATTTTGAGGTGTCCCCATCAAGGGTAAAGTGTTTCCACCGCATTTTGAGGTGTCCCCATCAAGGGTAAAGTGTTTCCACCGCATTTTGAGGTGTCCCCATCAAGGGTAAAGTGTTTCCACCGCATTTTGAGGTGTCCCCATCAAGGGTAAAGTGTTTCCACCGCATTTTGAGGTGTCCCCATCAAGGGTAAAGTGTTTCCACCGCATTTTGAGGTGTCCCCATCAAGGGTAAAGTGTTTCCACCGCATTTTGAGGTGTCCCCATCAAGGGTAAAGTGTTTCCACCGCATTTTGAGGTGTCCCCATCAAGGGTAAAGTGTTTCCACCGCATTTTGAGGTGTCCCCATCAAGGGTAAAGTGTTTCCACCGCATTTTGAGGTGTCCCCATCAAGGGTAAAGTGTTTCCACCGCATTTTGAGGTGTCCCCATCAAGGGTAAAGTGTTTCCACCGCATTTTGAGGTGTCCCCATCAAGGGTAAAGTGTTTCCACCGCATTTTGAGGTGTCCCCATCAAGGGTAAAGTGTTTCCACCGCATTTTGAGGTGTCCCCATCAAGGGTAAAGTGTTTCCACCGCATTTTGAGGTGTCCCCATCAAGGGTAAAGTGTTTCCACCGCATTTTGAGGTGTCCCCATCAAGGGTAAAGTGTTTCCACCGCATTTTGAGGTGTCCCCATCAAGGGTAAAGTGTTTCCACCGCATTTTGAGGTGTCCCCATCAAGGGTAAAGTGTTTCCACCGCATTTTGAGGTGTCCCCATCAAGGGCAAAGTGTTTCCACAGCATTTTAGGTGTCCCCATCAACCTCAAAATGCGGTGGAAACACCTTACCCTTGATGGGGACACCTCAAAACGTAGTGGAAACACCTTACCATTGATGGGGACACCTCAAAATGCGGTGGAAACACCTTACCCTTGATGGGGACACCTCAAAATGCGGTGGAAACACCTTACCCTTGATGGGGACACCTCAAAATGCGGTGGAAACACTTTACCCTTGATGGGGACACCTCAAAATGCGGTGGAAACACCTTACCATT
The DNA here is from genome assembly GCA_030068145.1 of Diplonema papillatum. Classification (NCBI taxonomy): domain Eukaryota; phylum Euglenozoa; class Diplonemea; order Diplonemida; family Diplonemidae; genus Diplonema; species Diplonema papillatum. Next base: position 95,289 of record JAPJBO010000534.1, read on the forward strand.
GATGGGGACACCTCAAAATGCGGTGGAAACACCTTACCCTTGATGGGGACGCCTCAAAACGTAGTGGAAACACCTTACCATTGATGGGGACACCTCAGAATTGGAGCTGGCGTCTTCTGGCCTCTCGCACTGGCTTGGCTTCCTGGGGCTTGTGCTGACCCCTTCCTCCGGTCGGCTCGTGCAACTCCATCTGAAAACAAAGGGTGAAACCAAAAAAGAATCGGGAAGGTGTGACTGACATTCTTTGATCCTGTTGGTTCAGGCTTGTTCAGGAGTGCTACCATTTACCGGGATATTACTAGTCGTCGAAGCCAGCCCCACCCCGAATTCTTCTGGTGTCGATTCGAGGTGGTCGTGCTCGTCTAGCCATGCGTCTTGCTCCAGTTCCCTCAGTAAACTCAAAAATGCGGTGGAAACACCTTACCCTTGATGGGGACACCTCAAAACGTAGTGGAAACACCTTACCATTGATGGGGACACGGTGGAAACACCTTACCCTTGATGGGGACACCTCAAAATGCGGTGGAAACACTTTACCCTTGATGGGGACACCTCAAAACGTGGTGGAAACACCTTACCATTGATGGGGACACCTCAAAATGCGGTGGAAACACCTTACCCTTGATGGGGACACCTCAAAATGCGGTGGAAACACCTTACCATTGATGGGGACACCTCAAAATGCGGTGGAAACACCTTACCCTTGATGGGGACACCTCAAAATGCGGTGGAAACACTTTACCCTTGATGGGGACACCTCAAAATGCGGTGGAAACACCTTACCATTGATGGGGACACCTCAAAATGCGGTGGAAACACTTTACCCTTGATGGGGACACCTCAAAATGCGGTGGAAACACCTTACCATTGATGGGGACACCTCAAAATGCGGTGGAAACACCTTACCCTTGATGGGGACACCTCAAAATGCGGTGGAAACACTTTACCCTTGATGGGGACACCTCAAAATGCGGTGGAAACACCTTACCCTTGATGGGGACACCTCAAAATGCGGTGGAAACACTTTACCCTTGATGGGGACACCTCAAAATGTGGTGGAAACACTTTACCATTGATGGGGACACCTCAAAATGCGGTGGAAACACTTTACCCTTGATGGGGACACCTCAAAACGGCGGAAACACCTTACCATTGATGGGGACACCTCAAAATGCGGTGGAAACACCTTACCCTTGATGGGGACACCTCAAAACGCGGTGGAAACACTTTACCACTTGATGGGGACACCTCAAAATGCGGTGGAAACACCTTACCATTGATGGGGACACCTCAAAATGCGGTGGAAACACCTTACCAATGATGGGGACACCTCAAAATGCGGTGGAAACACCTTACCATTGATGGGGACACCTCAAAATGCGGTGGAAACACTTTACCCTTGATGGGGACACCTCAAAATGCGGTGGAAACACTTTTCCCTTGATGGGGTCACCTCAAAATGCGGTGGAAACACTTTACCATTGATGGGGACACCTCAAAATGCGGTGGAAACACCTTCTCATTGATGGGGGTTTCTCCGCCGGGTACTCTACAAGACGTATAAGCCCAGACAAGCCCTGTTAGGTTGTTAGTACCGTACCGTTTGGGCGGGGGGCTGCGCCCCCCGAACCCCCCCATCTTTTAAAGAAGATTTTTGAGGATTTTTGATCAAACTTTCGGAGAACGATGCTGTAGTTTTGCCTGCGGAAAAGAGCTTGGAAGGGAATCGAACCTGGGTGTACGTACAGGCTGGGGGGAAATAATTGCCCGCGCCTTCAAAATTATAAAAGGTGGTAGCGGTACCCCCCCCCCCTGGTTCCAGTGGGAAATTTTCCCGGTAAGGTAAAAATGTGACCTCCCGAAGCGGGACCCATGAATTTGCGTCAGATCTCTGTGACCATAGCGACGCAGCTTCAGATGCTGGGGAGTGGATGTGCGACGGATTCCGCCTACAAAGGGGAATAGACTACGTCATGTACGAAGTTGCACACCCGCTTTGACCATCGTCTAGACAAAGCAACAATAACCGAGAGGTCTAGCCGTTGGGTTGCTTTTCATTCGACCTAACGAAACGCCGAGGGTCGACTGATATTACAACAGATCAAAAGTGTAGATTTTGTACCAGCAACTACCCCTCTCTGCAGCTCTATCGACCCGCGCCATACAACTGACAACTGACACCCTGCCAACAACAACAGGTATGCACCCTGTCCACTAGGGCTTACGACAAATTAACCCTGTTTCCTGGAGCCGTGCTTATACTGAAGTAGTTTTAACCCTCGAAGTTACGATGGTTGCTGGTCCAACCCTTCTATGCGTTTGGTCGCACAGTCTTTGAGCATTTCTGGATCGGTTAGGGACCGCGAGGCAGGGCTTAAGAACTGAAGCAAGCACCAACGCAATCACCTACTGTTCCAGGCAGAGGCTTACGCTCCGTTTTCGGTCTCAGAGAAAATGGATAAAACAGATAGCCGGCCGGAGAGCGCAGCGTCTAGAGCTGAGATGTGTGTCCACACTGCAACAGCTCGCCGACCTTCTCTCGCGCGGGAAGCCCGCGCGCCTGTGAATATAAGAGTCCACGACACAGCTTTCTTTTGGACGTCAAATCATTGTACGTACTGCAGCGACTCCGCGCACGAGAAGACGATTGTGACAGACACACCGAATCACTGCCTGACCTTTCTACTTTCGATTTTTTGCATCATCCGCGACGGTAAAGACGAAGCAGCAGACGGAGCCACGCAGACGCAGTAGGAGGAGGATGTATTATTATCCCGGCTGGCGGACTTTTTGTGTACCGCTCCTTGCTGCACTGTCTAGCAGCAGCTCTGCGGAGGAATCTAGGGACTCGCTTCGCCCTCATTTCGGCATTATTTTTTTAATAGTACATCTGTACTGACGGGAACATTTCCGGAACAACGGTTGCACATGAAAGAGAAAACGAAGCCAACGAAAAAGTGCTAATACAGGAAAACCCCCCCCCAGAGAGGTTTATACCCTGTACACGCGATGAACAAGAAACTTTTTCCTTTTCATTTTCATCACCTTTGGTCAGTTGATGCTGATCGTCCGTTGCTTCGTTTATCAGTGCAAGCCCCAACTCCGGAAATGTTCCCCGCTATTCTTTGTGTAGTCTTGTGCTTCCACGGGTGGACCCTGACAGGTAGGTCTATATGTAGGGGAGCCTAGGCCCGACCACCGCGGTTTCGGGAATTTGGAAGATGTCTGCCAACATGTTAATTGTGCCTCCCCCAACACACAAAGTACGAAAACTGGTGCCCGAAGAAGCCCACCTAAACCCGTAATATTCAAGGTGTGGGGGGGGGGGAATACACCAAAAACCACACGTGGTACCTGTGGATCCACACGTGGAAGCACACGTTGGGAGAAGAAATCCACATATGGAGCGTAAGCCCTGCCTCGAGTCGAAACACGGCCAACAAGATGGTATGATGCAATTCAGCTAGGAGTTGTGAAAGGGAATAATCGTGCCACATGTCTGTACACTGACCACACTTAAAACAGATTGTGACCGAATTGCAGGAGCTACGAGGCTCGAGTTGACGCAGTCTCCGGAGGTCTCTTCGTGTCAAGACGTCGGCGTGTCAGAGACCTCCCCCCCTTTCGATTTTACACGAATCTCAACAGGAAAAATAATTTTGACCCAAGCAATTTCCGCTGGTAGAGAAAGCCTGCCAGAAGGAACCCATCGCCGCCTTTCGGTGGTCTGCCACCCGCCGCCTCAGTGCAAAGGAAGTAACCGGTCTCGTATGGCACAAAGGATGTCTTCCCATTTTGACGAAAGTCACCCGGAGGCTTTAAACCCCGGAGTTTCAAGCGAACTTTCACTCTCGAAATCGAAGGTTGTGGGGTGATCCACCTATTTCTTAGCAGAAGTCTTCACAGAATTTCAGATCAATACGTCTTCTTGTTGCTCGGGGCAATCGGCTCACTCTGTCAAAGGACCATAACACTAACTCTTCTTGTAGCGTTAGTGGGGAGTCATTTGCAAGCAAAGAGTACCACACTATGCAAGGTTTTCGCTACGTGACTCCAGAAGGGTCACTTTTGCCGCGCTTTTGTCGTGGCGCAACTCTTGTCTTCTGTGTAGTGCGTTGCTCAAGGCAGTCGAAGGCTTGACAATCACAGTAATGCAACAAAATTACAGTCGGTTGCAACTGCTGTTGGAAGTTACTTACGAGTTGAATTCTCTTTGAGAGGCTCATGTCAATTTAACCTATGTTTTATGACAGACTGCCATTCTCCCAAGCAGGGGTTCCTGCCAACTGGTTTCACTTCCTTTAACTGGTTGGCAGAGCATTGGGACGCGAGCCGTCAGGCGAGGCGGCCGCGTACGCGGCGTTCTCTTCACAACTCGTTGCAACTTTGCAGAGCTTTGCAGAACTCTGCAGAACAGTGGGTATGGTCAACACTGATTGTCAAAAGTTGTGAAGATTTCTGCTGAACAGTAGGTGGATCACCTCCGTCGTTCACTCTAAAAATAACGCTAAAAAACGATTCTTCAAAAACACTTCCCCTACCCTCCCCCGTGTATGAGATCGCGTTTTTCCGTGTTAAAGATTCGCCCCCAGAAAAAATAAAACCCCCGGATCTTAAACACGGGACCCAAACACCTCATAAAAAGATATTCCGCTGCGAAGGGCCAAGAACGTAGTGAAGTGAACTTGCACTTTAAAAAGAAATGCGATAAGGCAGCAGGCGGGCAACCTGGCTGCTAAGCATGAGTTAAAATCTAGCCCGGTACAGTAAAAGCTTCCCCCTCAGCATAAGAGGGCTCTGCTACATTAAACTAATATTTTCCTCCCTGCGGAATCTTACACTCCCAACCCCTCTCCTTTTCTATTCTTCACTTTCTTCGAAGAAGACTTGATGCTAGCATCAACCATGCATGAGAGGCAGCGCTCTGCCTAAACATTAAATTAAGATTTTCCCCCCTGCGGAATCTTACACTCCTTTTCCCTTTTTTATTTAGTACTTTATTCGAAGAAGACTTGATGCTAGCATCAACCATGCATGAGAGGCAGTGTTTTGCTTAGATTTATACTAAGATTTCCCCCCCAATCCCCTCCCTGCGAAGCTTGAGTCGGAGGCAGTACCGTGCTACAACCCTGTCCGCTCTGCCTTGTGGCTGACCGTCTCGACGAGCTTGTGTTCAGCGCAAGCGCCAAGCCTCAAGCCCTTGGTGCGCCACGCCTTGAGGGAGATCGGCACTTGACCCTTATGCCCGTGGCTCTGCAGTATCGCCGAACACGTGAAGCTTGGCTCCCGTGTAGCATTCTTTCCCCGGTACCTAGAGGAGGATCGGCAAGCGGAAACAACGGAAGGAAGGAAAAAGCCGTTGCAGGCAACCGACTGCGTGATTAGCCAGGGGATTAGCTTCTATATCCACATTTGGACTGTCGGTCCAATTTTGGAAAGGCCGGCGGGGGAAAAACAAGTAAAAAAATGGCACTCCACCACCACCCAGGCAGAGGTGGCCGATGTGCAGTCCAAGGGCCACTCAGGGCCCCGCATTGTCGTGCACGATACGTCGCGTCGCGCTCTGTTGAGGGAAGACAAGAAACGTCGAAAGTCACCAGACTGTACATCAACCCCGGTTGATTGTCGGCAACACACACACACACACACACACACACACAGTGGAATGCCTTCTTACCCAACACGCGCGAGGAAGGTCTTCTTCTCCAGGACCCCCGGGCTTTCAGGTTAGTGAAATGTTTGGACTGTGTGCCCCATGGTTTATAGTTTGCCGGGCAAGAGGAGCGCACGCCGCGTGTACACACACTGGGCCTTTCGCAGTCAAACCAAGTCAAAAGAAGATTGCAGATCTTCTTGCGGGGCGACCCGAAAACCCAGAGCCAACAGCCACCACCCCCCATCCCGTCCCCAACTTGTTCCCCAATCTCATACAAGTTCAAGGTCCCCACCCATAAAGTGAATAGTGAACGTACCATCTGCCACAATGTGTCCAGATTGCCAGCGAAACCCAAAAAGAGAACATGTTCAGAAAAGAAAACAGGCAGGTTTGAAGATGCGCAAACATTTGTATCGGCCCTGAAGAAGAAGGAAGAAAAGAAAATAAATATAAAAAGGCCGCTCCTGGTCCAGGAACGTGACGGTCAACCACAGCTTGCAAGGCTTCAGTCGGAGGCAGCTCAGTGCTACAACCCGTTCACTCTGCCCTGTGACCGTCTCGACGACCCAAAGTGCGCCACGCCTTGATGCTTTAGTTTGAAGTCACAGGCTTTGCGAGTTCTTTTGACTGATTTGTTCACGCTTGTAGAGCACTTTTCTCAAAGGACTTTTCCTGTGCTCCCAGAGCAAGGGGTATTCCTGGTTGTGACAAGCCACTTGGCAACCCCTCATATCGCTACTGACACTGAGGTTGCACGCTGAAGAAGGTTCACCTATTGTGGCTTGAAGGACCAAAACCAGGCATAGATACAACACGGTGTTGAACAGTATTTTCTTACATCCCCCCTGTTCTTCCGTTCCTCTCCTTCAACAATGAGCTCTCAGACATCGGGAGTAGGTAGCGAGTTGTGTACGGGTATGAAATAAAGGGGAATGGAAATAAAAAGAAAGAGAATTTGGAGAAAGCCCTGTTTAATAGGTTTGCGGGGTTAAACTAAGCTAGCGCACAAGGTTCGCCCGATCTCGCACTGACTTTCCAATCCCTAATAGATGATCTAGAAACAGTCTAGATGATCTGTTCAACTCTCTTGGATCTCTTGGAAAAGGTCGCGTTGGAAGAATCAGGAAAATAACTGTCACAGCTGCACAGGGTACACAGGGTTGCTGAAATGAACGCGACAATTTGGGGTATACCTTGCTTATTAGATTCACGGTCAAACGAAGCTAGCGCACAAGGTTTGCCTGATCTCGCACCTACTTTCCGATACCATATAGATGCTCTACTCTAACTCTCTCTCACACACTCACACAAACACACACACACACGGTCATGTGTGCTTCTCTTTGAACTAGCAACGACTCACCTGGGCCAGGGCTTCGCCGACGGTTAACGTTAGTTACCCCTTGGTCCCAGAAGTGAAACGTTCAAAGTGTTACTGCCTCTTTCGCTCCCCTTTTTCCCACTCCTCACCGACGCAACCATCCGTGGCTTGAAGAATGATCACAACAAGGCACAGATACAAGACGGTGTTGAGCACACCAAGCACCTTCTTACACCCAGCTGTTCTCCCGTTCCTCTCTTTCTTCTACAATGAGTCAACTTGACACCTTTTAGTTATCATCTTCGTTCACGGCGTGCAAACTGAATACGCGAAACATCAACGTTTGAAAAGATAGTCACCTGTTGTAGCTGCTGCAAACTATACCCACATGTTAACCTCAACACGCAGTACCAGCAGCATGGCGGCTCGTTCGTATCACCTGATGATGGTGGGCCTTCTCCCGGGGCGGCTCCTCTTCATGTCTTGTGTGTCCGTGCAAGGCCCTCACGAAGGCCCCACTGCCCCGGCAACGTGAAATCGCTAATGGAGTTCCAGCAAGCCCGAGTCGAGCCTGTGTTCAGCCCGAGTCGAGCCTGTGTTCAGCCCGAGTCGAGCCTGTGTTAAGCCCGAGTCGAGCCTGTGTTAAGCCCGAGTCGAGCCTGTGTTAAGCCTGAGTCGAGCCTGTGTTAAGCCCGAGTCGAGCCTGTGTTAAGCCTGAGTCGAGCCTGTGTTAAGCCCGAGTCGAGCCTGTGTTAAGCCCGAGTCGAGCCTGTGTTCAGCCCGAGTCGAGCCTGTGTTAAGCCCGAGTCGAGCCTGTGTTAAGCCCGAGTCGAGCCTGTGTTAAGCCCGAGTCGAGCCTGTGTTAAGCCCGAGTCGAGCCTGTGTTAAGCCTGAGTCGAGCCTGTGTTAAGCCCGAGTCGAGCCTGTGTTAAGCCCGAGTCGAGCCTGTGTTAAGCCCGAGTCGAGCCTGTGTTAAGCCCGAGTCGAGCCTGTGTTAAGCCCGAGTCGAGCCTGTGTTAAGCCCGAGTCGAGCCTGTGTTAAGCCCGAGTCGAGCCTGTGTTAAGCCCGAGTCGAGCCTGTGTTAAGCCCGAGTCGAGCCTGTGTTAAGCCTGAGTCGAGCCTGTGTTAAGCCCGAGTCGAGCCTGTGTTAAGCCCGAGTCGAGCCTGTGTTAAGCCCGAGTCGAGCCTGTGTTAAGCCCGAGTCGAGCCTGTGTTAAGCCCGAGTCGAGCCTGTGTTAAGCCCGAGTCGAGCCTGTGTTAAGCCCGAGTCGAGCCTGTGTTAAGCCCGAGTCGAGCCTGTGTTAAGCCCGAGTCGAGCCTGTGTTAAGCCCGAGTCGAGCCTGTGTTAAGCCCGAGTCGAGCCTGTGTTAAGCCCGAGTCGAGCCTGTGTTAAGCCCGAGTCGAGCCTGTGTTAAGCCCGAGTCGAGCCTGTGTTAAGCCCGAGTCGAGCCTGTGTTAAGCCCGAGTCGAGCCTGTGTTAAGCCCGAGTCGAGCCTGTGTTAAGCCCGAGTCGAGCCTGTGTTAAGCCCGAGTCGAGCCTGTGTTAAGCCCGAGTCGAGCCTGTGTTAAGCCCGAGTCGAGCCTGTGTTAAGCCCGAGTCGAGCCTGTGTTAAGCCCGAGTCGAGCCTGTGTTAAGCCCGAGTCGAGCCTGTGTTAAGCCCGAGTCGAGCCTGTGTTAAGCCCGAGTCGAGCCTGTGTTAAGCCCGAGTCGAGCCTGTGTTAAGCCCGAGTCGAGCCTGTGTTAAGCCCGAGTCGAGCCTGTGTTAAGCCCGAGTCGAGCCTGTGTTAAGCCCGAGTCGAGCCTGTGTTAAGCCTGAGTCGAGCCTGTGTTAAGCCCGAGTCGAGCCTGTGTTAAGCCCGAGTCGAGCCTGTGTTAAGCCCGAGTCGAGCCTGTGTTAAGCCTGAGTCGAGCCTGTGTTAAGCCCGAGTCGAGCCTGTGTTAAGCCTGAGTCGAGCCTGTGTTAAGCCTGAGTCGAGCCTGTGTTAAGCCTGAGTCGAGCCTGTGTTAAGCCTGAGTCGAGCCTGTGTTAAGCCCGAGTCGAGCCTGTGTTAAGCCCGAGTCGAGCCTGTGTTAAGCCTGAGTCGAGCCTGTGTTAAGCCCGAGTCGAGCCTGTGTTAAGCCCGAGTCGAGCCTGTGTTAAGCCCGAGTCGAGCCTGTGTTAAGCCCGAGTCGAGCCTGTGTTAAGCCCGAGTCGAGCCTGTGTTAAGCCCGAGTCGAGCCTGTGTTAAGCCCGAGTCGAGCCTGTGTTAAGCCCGAGTCGAGCCTGTGTTAAGCCCGAGTCGAGCCTGTGTTAAGCCCGAGTCGAGCCTGTGTTAAGCCCGAGTCGAGCCTGTGTTAAGCCCGAGTCGAGCCTGTGTTAAGCCCGAGTCGAGCCTGTGTTAAGCCCGAGTCGAGCCTGTGTTAAGCCCGAGTCGAGCCTGTGTTAAGCCCGAGTCGAGCCTGTGTTAAGCCCGAGTCGAGCCTGTGTTAAGCCCGAGTCGAGCCTGTGTTAAGCCCGAGTCGAGCCTGTGTTAAGCCCGAGTCGAGCCTGTGTTAAGCCCGAGTCGAGCCTGTGTTAAGCCCGAGTCGAGCCTGTGTTAAGCCCGAGTCGAGCCTGTGTTAAGCCCGAGTCGAGCCTGTGTTAAGCCCGAGTCGAGCCTGTGTTAAGCCCGAGTCGAGCCTGTGTTAAGCCCGAGTCGAGCCTGTGTTAAGCCCGAGTCGAGCCTGTGTTAAGCCCGAGTCGAGCCTGTGTTAAGCCCGAGTCGAGCCTGTGTTAAGCCCGAGTCGAGCCTGTGTTAAGCCCGAGTCGAGCCTGTGTTAAGCCCGAGTCGAGCCTGTGTTAAGCCCGAGTCGAGCCTGTGTTAAGCCCGAGTCGAGCCTGTGTTAAGCCCGAGTCGAGCCTGTGTTAAGCCCGAGTCGAGCCTGTGTTAAGCCCGAGTCGAGCCTGTGTTAAGCCCGAGTCGAGCCTGTGTTAAGCCCGAGTCGAGCCTGTGTTAAGCCCGAGTCGAGCCTGTGTTAAGCCCGAGTCGAGCCTGTGTTAAGCCCGAGTCGAGCCTGTGTTAAGCCCGAGTCGAGCCTGTGTTAAGCCCGAGTCGAGCCTGTGTTAAGCCCGAGTCGAGCCTGTGTTAAGCCCGAGTCGAGCCTGTGTTAAGCCCGAGTCGAGCCTGTGTTAAGCCCGAGTCGAGCCTGTGTTAAGCCCGAGTCGAGCCTGTGTTAAGCCCGAGTCGAGCCTGTGTTAAGCCCGAGTCGAGCCTGTGTTAAGCCCGAGTCGAGCCTGTGTTAAGCCCGAGTCGAGCCTGTGTTAAGCCCGAGTCGAGCCTGTGTTAAGCCCGAGTCGAGCCTGTGTTAAGCCCGAGTCGAGCCTGTGTTAAGCCCGAGTCGAGCCTGTGTTAAGCCCGAGTCGAGCCTGTGTTAAGCCCGAGTCGAGCCTGTGTTAAGCCCGAGTCGAGCCTGTGTTAAGCCCGAGTCGAGCCTGTGTTAAGCCCGAGTCGAGCCTGTGTTAAGCCCGAGTCGAGCCTGTGTTAAGCCCGAGTCGAGCCTGTGTTAAGCCCGAGTCGAGCCTGTGTTAAGCCCGAGTCGAGCCTGTGTTAAGCCTGAGTCGAGCCTGTGTTAAGCCCGAGTCGAGCCTGTGTTAAGCCCGAGTCGAGCCTGTGTTCAGCCCGAGTCGAGCCTGAGTCAGTGCGACTCAGCCAGACTCAGTCTCGACTCAGGCAAACTCAGGCTGGGCGGGCTGCACTGTTGAACTACTGTACTGGTACTGAAGCACTGCACCTAGTGGTTGTTCACTGAGGTTTTGGCAGCAAGCTTGCAGATGTGCATGGTGTATCAGACAACAAATTGGGACCCCACACACTGAAATCAAGTGCTCCTAACCAGACAAAAATTGAGTGTTGCAAACGAAACTGAAATTGGACCCTAAAGCTGTCACCTACAGGCAACTACCTATAATTAACGCTGAACCGCGGTTCGTTGAGTATAGGTAATTACCTATACCTAACGCTGTAAGCTTTACAAGTTGTCTTGCACCTGTGTGTTTCGTGCTCAACAGCTTTGTGATGTGGTTCTTGAGGTGCCAGATCTAGTCCCTTCCAGGTGGCTGGGTTTTAATCTTTGTGATTGCAATTGTGATCGTGATTCTTGGCCCTCACTGCCCCACTGAAGTGACCCGAACACTAATATATATATTTGCCCAGCCTGAGTTTGCCTGAGTCCAGCCTGAGTCTGCCTGAGTCGCCAGCCTCAGGCTGGACTCTGGCGAGACTCAGCCAGACTCAGCCGGACTCAGCCAGGATGCAAAGCATGATATATTTGCAAAAAAACGTTTCTTTTTGCAAATGTACCAGTGAAAATCTAAACCACAACAAACGCTAGAAAATCTAAGACGCGACCATTTTGAGGTCACCTCTTGGACGGCCCTGGTAGGTGACCCTCAGGTCAGGAAAAAAATAATTCTGAGGTAGGAAATGGGCTATTTGGCGCTCGATCTTTCCATTGCGCCGTTCTTTGGACCTGAGGATGCACCCCTTGCCTTCAGTCGCCAGATCTGAGAATTTCCCGATTTTACATTCTGGGGAAAACGAAAGAGGGGTAAGAAAAAATTTCTAAAATGGCTTAAACAGAAGGATTGGACACATCGCTTTCCAAAGAAGCAAACGACGGTCAAAAAGACTGACACAATGATCCCCGTATGCCCAGGACAAGCAAACTAGCACTTGGCCGCAGCACGCACCGTTGTCAGGAAGATGGGTACTGATTTCACGGCGCGCTATGCCCAAGCACTTGTACTCCTTCTTCTGAAGTTGTGAGCAAAGTCTTGTAGCGAAGAGGTTTTGCGGCAGGCCGCAGCAGCTTAAGTTTTCCCACGATGGCATACTCGAATTGGAAGAATGTCGCTTCTTTTGACTGGTCACGTTCAGCAGGTTTTGGGGAGAGTGTTGAGGTCTTTGCACTGTTTGCAATTCGATTTCCAGCAGTGCAAGCGTGCGTCTCCGCCTCGACGGTTGTAACCGAGTAGAGAGCTCGTGCAGCGTTTGCACATGGGGGAAGTGCCGTCCGTACGTCGCCAGCTTCATCTGGGGAGCGTCTGAGACCACCCCCCTCATAGTTGTTGTGCCCCAAATGGCCTGAGCAGAAAGATTCACGCCCAATCTTTCAAATGCCTCCGGAGTCGATCTAGAAGGTTGACATGGCACTGGTTTAAGCCAAGGGCAAGTTCGGCAGGTCTGGTCAGACCTTGAATTCTCACTGATTTCACTGTTTTTCGGGGGGTTGCTGGGATCACACCCCTCGAATCTTTGTGCTTCCAATGGCTTAAACAGAAGGTTTCGAGCTCGCCCTTTCAAATGCACCCGGAGTTGGTCAAAATGGTTGACCCACGTGCCAGTGTATGCCCAAGGACAAGGTCGACATTTGTTGGTCGCGTCTTAGATTTTCACTGATATGCATATATTTGCAAAAAAAAGAAAAACTGCATTTTGCGTATGCATGTCACAAAAAGTTGCAGGTTTCTGCGCATATATCTGCAAGTTTCCCAAATTGGTTTGAAGTGGGATATGAGGGCACAAATTTGTTTGAAGTGGGATATAAGGGCACAAATTTGTTTGAAGTGGGATATAAGGGCACAATCTTTGTTTGAAGTGGGATATAGGGGCACAAATTTGTTTGAAGTGGGATATAAGGGCACAAATTTGTTTGAAGTGGGATATAGGGGCATAAATTTGTTTGAAGTGGTATATAAGGGCACAAATTTGTTTGAACTGGGATATAAGGGCACAAATTTGTTTGAAGTGGGATAGTCTAGGCCCACTAGTGGTCAAGGCCGCACAGCCAGGTGTAGTAGCTACCTAGCGACGCTGTTTTTTTCTATTTGCAGTCGCACATAAGGGGAAAGGTTTTTTTTTGTATAAGCACCTGCTTTGTAGGAAATGCTTGAGGAGACTGCCAGTTGCGATAGATCAAAGGAGGTAAATGTGCTGTAGCCCACACGAAAGGTAACCCTGGGTTTAGTGGCGGGCGTAAGCGTTCAACAAAAAAGACCCACTTTGTAGTTGTATTGTTTTCTCCCCCTCTAGCCTCCTTCGAAATGAGCACGAGGCAGTCCCTCGAGTATTTCCCTCGAACCTTCAGCGCCCACACATGTGGACTACACGTATTTTCTCTGAGACCGAAAACCGAGCGTAAGCCCTGCCTTTTTCAACCGTTCCACTTCCCTTCAAGCCAAACCAATATACAACGACCCCCTCCCACACTCAGCAGGCTTCAAGGAGCGAAATCCGGTTCAGACAGGGCCGGCGTGGCGGTTGGCGCGTATCCATTCCAAGCCCGCGATCTCCCCGCGCCCACCGCCACCACCACCAGCAGCAGCAGCAGCGGCGGCAGCCCGACTCAACCGCACGCTGGGGGAGTGCGCTCCGCGGCGGACTGGTTGGATCTGCGGCGGTCCGGGGACGCACAGCGCTGCGGCGACGCTTGGCGCAAAGCGTTGATCAAAACGCCCCTCCCCCACCCGCAGCAGCCGCAGGGTCGGCGCGGGGGTGCCGTAGTGGGGGCAGGCGATGACGCGTATCACGCGGAGTCCACGCTGTCCTCTATCGCCATGAGCCTCGATCGACTCAACACAGACTTGCGGACCAAGCTCGTCGTGTTTTCTTCTCCGGACAAACGCACGCACACCCCGCCCGTCCTTGGTCACGGAATCGTGCCGGGCCGTCAACCGGCGCACCTTTCACCGCCTCATCACCACCAGCTGCACCAGCACCAGCAGCAGCAGCAGCAGTACTGTGCGGCGAGGCCTGGCCACGCTACCCCGCCACGGCAGACTCCGTTCGCTGCGGGTGTGCCTGACATCACGGCTGGGTCACCTTTGTTCTCCCCCGCCAGCTCCCACACATCGCCGGTCCACAACGTATTCGTGGCAGACCAGCTCAAAGCTCTCCGTGCGCAGCTGTAGAAGTACACGGCGCACTGGTCATTGGAAAAACAGGGAAATGACTAGTCATCTTACTGGTGAACATGACTTACTACACTTGCACACTTAACCAGAGTGCACATTTGACCGGAGTGCATACTTGACCGACCGGAGTGCACACTTGACCAGAGTGCACACTTGACCAGAGTGCACACTTGATAGGAGTGCACACTTGACCAGAGTGCACACTTGACCAGAGTGCACACTTGATAGGAGTGCACACTTGACCAGAGTGCACACTTGATAGGAGTGCATACTTGATAGGAGTGCACACTTGACCAGAGTGCACACTTGATCGGTGCACACTTGACCAGAGTGCACACTTGATAGGAGTGCACACTTGATAGGAGTGCATACTTGACCAGAGTGCACACTTGATCGGTGCACACTTGATCGGTGCACACTTGATCGGTGCACACTTGACCAGAGTGCACACTTGATAGGAGTGCACACTTGATAGGAGTGCATACTTGATAGGAGTGCACACTTGATAGGAGTGCACACTTGATAGGAGTGCACACTTGATAGGAGTGCATACTTGACCGACCGGAGTGCACACTGGACCAGAGTGCACACTTGATCGGTGCACACTTGACCAGAGTGCACACTTGACCAGAGTGCACACTTGATAGGAGTGCACACTTGACCAGAGTGCACACTTGATAGGAGTGCACACTTGACCAGAGTGCACACTTGATAGGAGTGCACACTTGATAGGAGTGCATACTTGATAGGAGTGCACACTTGATAGGAGTGCATACTTGACCGACCGGAGTGCACACTGGACCAGAGTGCACACTTGATCGGTGCACACTTGACCAGAGTGCACACTTGACCAGAGTGCACACTTGATAGGAGTGCATACTTGATAGGAGTGCACACTTGACCAGAGTGCACACTTGATAGGAGTGCACACTTGACCAGAGTGCACACTTGATAGGAGTGCATACTTGATAGGAGTGCACACTTGATAGGAGTGCACACTTGACCAGAGTGCACACTTGATCGGTGCACACTTGACCAGAGTGCACACTTGATAGGAGTGCATACTTTATAGGAGTGCACACTTGATAGGAGTGCACACTTGACCAGAGTGCACAGTGCACACTTGACCAGAGTGCCCACTTGACCAGAGTGTACACTTGACCAGAGTGCACACTTGATAGGAGTGCACACTTGACCAGAGTGCACAGTGCACACTTGACCAGAGTGCCCACTTGACCAGAGTGTACACTTGACCAGAGTGCACACTTGATAGGAGTGCACACTTGACCAGAGTGCACACTTGACTGGAGTGCACACTTGACCAGAGTGCACACTTGATAGGAGTGCATACTTGATAGGAGTGCACACTTGATACGAGTGCACACTTGACCAGAGTGCACACTTGATCGGTGCACACTTGACCAGAGTGCACACTTGACCAGAGTGCACACTTAACCAAAGGCCTCAATGGTCTCTGTCATGTTGAGAAAGGAAATATCACCAACCCGCCTTGACTGGCTACCGCAGACATAAAACACGGAAACGTCGGATCCTTGAAACTCGAAACAGTCTGGAAAGTGTCTCTTCTTGCCTACTTCGACCAAAGCAAATTAGAAGCCTCAACTTGTAGAGCCAAAGGGAATTTTCTCCTTCTTCCAGCCTCTTCTTTCAACTTCAGCATCTCTTGGAGGGGTGCAGGGCTGGCCCTGAAGGTCTGGTTAGGCCTACCTGGTGCCCATGTTGTGTTGGTTGGCCCGCTGTGGAGGGCAGTGTCGTTCTGGTCCGCCTGCTGTCTACTACGAACCCGCCAGAAGGACGATGGCCTCCCCGGTAAGATGTGAAACATCCGGCGCAGGGGGCAGGTCTTGCTTTACTTTTCTCTTCTTCACGGAGACGCCCCCGGCAATCCCGACTGTCCAATCACTGTCGAGAAAGGTTTGCGCCTATTGTGATGAGGTGGTTGACCAGGCCCCCACGAAGCCTTATACACAACACGGCTACAACACGAGGATGCAGCCCTGCTTAAGTGTGCACTCAGCCATCAGGCCATTGACTGCTAAGCACCCCCCGACCGGTCGATTTGCCACTTTTGCGGCTCTATTCGCCGGGCCGTGCTGTCAGCACTCGTTCCGCGTCGCATCAAGTACATGATGCTGGCGGTTGGGGGATCGGCGACCGCGACTCAATTAAGGTGCGGGCAACAGCGTCGCCACGTGAAGGCCCCCCCATGACACTAACCGGCGGTGAAAAAACACTGCATGGAAAAAAAGAAAAATTCCCGGCATAGTGAATAGAGTCGGGAGCCTTTCGAGACCAAAGATCTGGAAACTGCACGTGATTTTGCGGTTGTTTGTCCGGTCGGGTTATTCGCTTCATTTCTTTTTTTTTCATTTACACCCTGTGCTCCCGCTAACCTCACTTTTAGTGAGGAAACCCAAAAACCTGGGTTGGTGTGGTCGGTGGGCCTTCCAAGATTTTGGGCCGATTTTGCCGATTTTTCCAGTTTTTGGCCATATTGGGCCGTTTTTGCCAATTTTTCGAGTTTTTGGCCATATTGGGCCGTTTTTGCCGATTTTTCCAGTTCTTGGCCATTTTGGGCCGTTTTTGCCAATTTTTCCAGTTTTTGGCCATTTTGGGCCATTTTTGCCGATCTTTCAAGTTTTTGGCCATTTTGGGCCGTTTTTGCCGATTTTTCCAGTTCTTGGCCATTTTGGGCCATTTTTGCCGATCTTTCAAGATTTTGGCCATTTTGGGCCATTCTTGCCAAATTTTCAAGTTTTTGGCCATTTTGGGCCGTTTTTGCCGATTTTTCCAGATTTTGGTCATTTTGGGCCGTTTTTGCCGATTTTTCCAGATTCTGGCCATTTTGGGCCGTTTTTGCCGATTTTTCCAGATTCCAATATGTTTCTAAATTTTTCCAGATGCCAGACTCTGGAAAAATCGGCAAAAAATGGCCCAAAATGGCCAAAATCTGGAAAAATCGGCAAAAACGGCTGGAGATGGAAGTCCCGGACACCACCCGAACAAAGACTCGAACCGGCATCCACAACGCTTCGACAAGACACACGGCCGCCAGCTGGCAACAGACCGCTGCAACACACACCAACCCTATCAGACAAACACCACACACCGATAGGGCATAGATCTCCAGACGTTGACCCAGGCGTACCACACCAAACAGCTTCTTCAGCAAGACGCGATCCTACACACTCACAGCATCGCCAGTCCCGACTACCGCCGCCGTCGAGCACCAAACCGCAGCCACACATACCAACGCTGCCGACCCCATCTGACATCCGCTGCACACCGAAGGAGCCTACTAGAACTGCAGGCGTCGTCCCACTCGAATTGTATCACCCTTCCGCAGCAAGACAACAGTCGACATACACGCCGTATTGTCAAATTCCACTGCCGCCGACGCCGCACACCGGACGGCAGCCACTCACACCAACTTTACCATCGCCTTCAGATGACCGCTGCACACCTAAAGAGCCTCCCAGTCCTTACGTCTTCCCACGCGAACTTTATCGTACACCGCCAGCAGCAGTACACGAGCCAACTTACGCACCATATCACCAGGCCCCACCACCGACGATGCTGAGCACGCAGACACCCAAACAAACCAGAAACCCCACACAATACCGTAACACTACACCCTCACCCATCATACACGAAATAGACAGCACCACACCGACCTCCAGCACCATCTCAGAAGCACAATCCAACGAATTACACGACCACGCACAAACAAAACCTCTTGCCCCCAACCCCACGAACAATACGACACACGCTGCCGGTACGCCCAACACACCTACATTCTCACGCCGCATGTCAAACCACACTACACACGACGCATCCCCTTTACCCACTTATCAGGAAGCGATGACACATAGAACGCATCAGACTACACCCCCAAACTCGACGCCGTCCCACCAAACACACCCGCTAGCAAAACCCACACCGCCATCCGCCGAACTTAGCTCACACCAAAGCGACGCACCCAAACACAAACCGACTAACAACACGATGCCCGGGCGCAGCACATACAAAGATAGTATACAAAGTACAACCGAACACCCAACACCTTCACCACCGCCTATCCTCACACCCTTCATACGCGATAGCCACCTTCATAAAATCACGCACCCCCGAACACGGGAGACCTACACCCATGCCACCACAGACACGAACCTACAACAACCCATACACACCCCATCCCAACGACAAGCAACCTACAGCAACTGGCACTACCGACCTACGACTAATGCAACGGAACACACACAAAGTACACCAGAAGACATCCCCGCAAATTCCACCAACTCGCCTTGCAAAAAGGATTTCCAGAAGCACACAATTGTCCAGAACGCGATACATTCACAGGACGCGCGAAGACCTGAGTTTCACAAGAACCCTTTCCTGACGTGCTTTCGAACGAAAGCCAAGTTCAACTACGGAAAACAGTTCTGGAGTGAATACGAAGCACGACGAAAAGACGCCGAGAAGACGTTTCTCGCCAAGTATCATCGCAAACTGGCCAAAAGGATGGAAACATTGCGACACAGACAAAGCGAGTTATGCCGACAAAGGAGTCGTATACGCACTAGTAGACGAACGCGGCAACCCTCGCTACGTCGGCCAGACCAAACACACCGCGCGCGAGCGTTTAGATTCACATTGGTACGCTAGACGAAACGGCACACCTGTAGCGTCCGCGATGTTGAAAAGAAACTACCCGCTATTCACCGTCCCCCTAGCCTCGACGGAAGACTTCAGACGTCAAGCCCTCCCGCGAGAAAACTTCTGGATTTCGCACCTCAACACCGTCTACAACGCACAACGGTACATGAGAAGCAACACAGGACAGCACCGCAGTCGCAGAAAGAAGTCAAACCAAGAACGTTTCCGACCTCCGAGTGCACCGTCCAGCACCGTTTGGGCCTGGATAGCGGACGGTCAGCTACTCATCAACCAGACCACCGAAGGCCGCGCTTACTCCATCCGCAAACAACTCCACCATCTCCTCGCGCTCAACGACAAAGACCTCGATAAATACGATTTCAGCTCGATGGGACGACCGAGGGCACGACGGCTGCTCAACTGGATAGCATCGAACGCACCAACTAGTAACCTACCAAAGAAAGTCATCACGCTCAGCGAGGTAACTTTGTCGAAAGTGGAGAAGAATGACGGCGCACCAGCACGCTTGATCATCACACATGGAAGTGATCACATTCACCGACTCCACCTCAACGACCTACTCCAACAACCACAAATACGCGAAGCATGCCCTAACCGACGCACTCTAGATCGTACCAAGACGACGTTCCGACTAAACCCACCCCTGTTCCTACGTGTCCAGAACGTCACAGAAGTCAGTAAAAGCCTGCCAGACCTCGCACTCGGTCCACCCGATCAATGCGCGTGCCGACACTACCGTGGCGACAAGAACATTCAAGGACACGCGATCGGACACCTTTTCGATATAACACAAGACAAAGGCCTCACTGAGTGTATCAAGCGCGGACGAAAATACCGCTGCTACCAGGACCATCACGCACTCGAAGAGGGACTACACACTTCCATAGACGAATACGTAGAAAAATACTACCCGTCGGAACCAAACGCTTCCGCTTTTGGAACAGCGTTGAAGGACGAACTTTCGGGACGCCTCGCCACCTTACCACCATCTGACGAAGAAACGTTGAGCCGTATCGCATCGCAAGAACTCAAGAGACTCAAACAAGACCTGGTGATACTGCCCGTAGACAAAACCACACACGACTTCGGTTTTTGTTGCAAGGCGTACTACACAAACACACTACGGGAGCAAATACAAACCAGTGCCACATACAAGAAGCAAAATATTACGAAGACCCAGCTACAACAACAGCACAAGCAGCAACTCGAGCCTTTCAAACTACAAGCACAAGGCGGACTACCATACCTCTACGGCAGTCTTAAATTACATAAAGCCGAACCGAGTTTCCGGTGGATTGCGGGCGTAGCAACAGACATTGTAAGGAAAGACAACAAGACAACCGCGCGCAAGCAGAAACCGAAAGCAACTACTACGAACGCCCACCTAGAGCTGTCCGGACTGCTGAAGGCTATAATGCGGACGATAAAGGAAAAGGACCGACGGAACCAACGACAGACGGGAATAAAGAAGGTCTTCTTCACCGAGAGCCCCGACGACATAGCCCTCAACGTCAAACAGCGTCAAACCCATCTGAGATACAAAACACCCACCGACCACGACTTCACGACAATGTACACCAACCTACCGCACGCGGATCTCAAGCGCAGGGTTGGTTCAGCTGTCGACGAAGCTTATGAATACGAGGAGAAACACGGCCACAACCACCTCACCCGAGGAGCTAAGCAACAGGGCAAAAAGACTTTTAGTTTCGGCAAAGGGGCGAACAACACCAGTCGAAATTATACAAAAGAAGAACTCAAAGCCCTACTCAACTTTGTCATCGACAATGCCTACATCGAGCAGGACGAAACCATACTACGCCAGACGGAAGGCATACCTATGGGAGGCAATGCAAGTTCGGACCTGGCGAACTTGTACTGCTACAGTGTGGAGTCCGAGTACATAGACGGACTGCTAGCAGATAGCAAAGTCGACGAAGCCAAAGCCCACGTCGACACATGGCGATTCATAGATGACTTCCTCCAATGGGACTGCAAACCACCACCTCAATCACTCTATCGTATGGAGTACAAAGAGACGACAGCTGCACGCGACGACATCGTCTTCCTTGGAATACGTATACGCATTGAACGACCCGCAACACCACACCCACCACACATAAGACTAAGCGTGCACCCCAAAACCTTCGGCACCCGGTTTACGCACTACCAGACCACCGCCCCCAAATCACAGGCCAGCGGCATATTCAAAGGCTCACTGATAAGGGCAATCCGACAAACCAACCACTGGCAGGACCTTCGCGTCGAGATCCAGCGCAACGTATACGCGATGCTCGAACGGGGGCACCACCCCAGAGTTCTCTACCCCCCGTGGCAAGCTTGGCTGACGGAGGAGTTCCGAACCCTACCACGACTACACAGCCAGTTAAAACCGTTCTTAGGGTACAGCATTGCGCGTTTCAAGAGCGGCAAACCGCGCATGGAAGAGCCAGAATACGCCGGAAGACACCAACCCCTTAACTTCAAACCAGCCGAACTGCCTGTAACACCGGACGATCGCGACTCAATGACAGACAGCCACTCCTCAACAACCCACGAACACGAGGAAAGACCAACAACCCTCCTTTCACAACCACAACCACAGTTCACCTTGAAACACCGAGTAGCCAACCTAGCAGCAACCATCACTTTAGCGGCAGCAATCGCAGCCGCCGGAGCGAGGACCATGTCGAAACTCACGAGATACACCACCACAAACTCCTGTTTTCTGCAAGCGGCCCTCAACTTGATCGCCGCCACAGACATGGCACAACAAGTAGTCACATACCACGACTGCCCAACACACACGAAAGGCGAATGCACGGCAGCTGTCCACGCTTGGGTGACAGGAAAACGGACGCAAGCAACACTGCTGCACGTTTTCGCCAACATCGACGGACCGTTCGGCAACGGGCAGCAATGCGACCTCGGGGAAGTGCTAAGGGCCATCACCACAGCACTTCTTGACGAAAACCTCGCACACCAAGCTTGCCAGCAACATCGCCCTGACGCTTTCAACGGTCTACGACATACAACGACGACGACAACTACTTGTAAAAACTGCAACCACAACAAAACCAACCCCCCCGAAGACCACGACATAACCTTTCTACCTCCAATCGACAACTCGATCCAACGGTGCTTGAACAACCACATCAAACCTGGCCCCGCCGCCGACTACAGATGCGAAGTCTGCAAAATCACCGATACCACCCTCACAACAACAACATTTCACCGCATTAATTCAATGCTGTTGATTCAGCTTCAAAGAGCCCGTAGACACGAAGCGACGAACCGTACCGCTATACGCGCCGACCACTCTATCACGCTGCCAGGACAAAACACACCACTCGTTCTCAAAGCCATAGCAGTACACTCCGGCCACAACAACGCAGGGCACTACGTCATCCACGCCCTCAACGATATCGACGCTAACCAACGATGGACGCGCTTCGACGGACTACAGACGCACTCCACTTCGACACAAAACTACGCCGACAACGAAGTTTACCTCTGCGTCTACCAGCTCAAAGACTACCCACAGACGGATGTCCCGCCACCCATAGACCACAACCACTATGAACCCCCAAAGCCTGCCACGTCCAGAACCACAACACAAGAGCCGGACTCGACGCAAAGTATACTTAGAGCCATGCGCGGAGACGAGACATCTACCGACACACCCACACAACGACACGACAGCACACCCCCCACACAAACACCCACAACACCAGGCACGTCACAGACCTCCAGTACCACCGCGGAAACAGAGACCAGCAGTGAAGACGACTTACGATGTCCCCACTGCCACACACGCACAACAACAACCGGCCTCAAACTGAAGGGAAAACAAGGATTACGGACGCACCTACGTTACTGCAAGAAGAAACCAACCAGAACTAAGTCACAAGCAGAAACAACGCTGCGAAGCACCCAGAAACGAGAGAGATGTCCCTACTGCCACAGCGACGGACGAACCGTGGGGAAACCACTCT
Source organism: Diplonema papillatum (assembly GCA_030068145.1). Lineage (NCBI taxonomy): Eukaryota > Euglenozoa > Diplonemea > Diplonemida > Diplonemidae > Diplonema > Diplonema papillatum. Next base: position 117,892 of record JAPJBO010000534.1, read on the forward strand.
TCAAAAGTCTACGACACCATAAGCCCTGGTGCAAAAAGAAGCACTGTAAACAACGCACAGTAACGACGACTCCAACAGACGAATAACCTCACTAACCACGGGTACCCAGTGCCTTAACTGTGGCGAGCAACGAACAGTTTTACCCCGCAAATCTACCCAAAAAAAACCTTATCTCAGGACGGAAACAACCCGCACCACGTGAAGCACCGCAAGTGCCACGAAATCCAAGCACCACACTGCGAGAAAATACATATAAACGCGGACAACAGACCGGTACGGGCTACAAGGCAACCCCTGCTCAACTTGTAGAACGTGGGGGGCCCAAGACTACACTCCACGAAGGAATGTACTTGGTGTCGGTCGCAAACAGTCCCGGACATGGCTAGCCATAACCCATAACGAAAGCGTGCACTAAATATACATCCCGTAACCACATAGCCCTTTCTTGCTCTAAGAGAACCCATTCATGAACGGTCACACGGAGACCCTAAAACCCCGGAATTTCAAGCGAACTTTAACTCTAAAAAAAATCTTTTGGGTCTGTGCAGCCGGGCGTGAGAGCGACTGCAACATGCAGTCACCGAGCATGTCCGGCTCGGGGAAAGTTAGTCGAAAATCCTGTTCATCACGCCGATGATTTACGGCGATGCAAATCGGACGTAGACGTTGTTTGCCACGCAGTGCATAACAGGCTTGCGATTTAATTTGAAGCCACCTCGGCGCTGACTGTGCTTGAGTCTGTGTCAAGGTTGTTGCTAGCAAGTCGTGATACTTCTTGTGACAGAAAAGTATGCAGTCGAGAAGGTTCAGAAAGTGCACTCGTTCGCGGCGACCTGAGCTACAATTGTTGAGACACTTGACAAGTTGTGAATGCGATAACCCAGACTGGGAGGTGCGGTGGAGTGCGCTGGGCAAACAATGTCGTGCTACATTAACGTTGATGTCAATCTAGGCAGCAAGGCTCTTGCATCGGTTGTTCACCGCGTAGACGATTGCACGCGTAGCTTCAGCCAGCTCCTGCTGGACGCAGTCGAAGAACACGAGATCAGTGTACCTGCTGAGTACGATGCAGTCGTGTATGTGAGAGAGAGTGGAGCGGGCGCTTGGAAAAAGACGACTGCATCGACGTAATGATCCACATGAAGTATCAGTGCGTCAGGTTCGACTTGAAGAATCTTGTTATTCCGCCTAAACTCGCGGTGAATGCGCTCGATCTTCTGATGCGACGAAAGGAGGCGAGAAGCGTGAAGCCTCTGCCCGAACCGGCTGAGCGGTGCCGGTCGTGGGTCCCGCTGTTCAACGTATTGATCAAGGATTTTCCTCTTGTCTTCTATCCCTCCGAAGAGGACCGGGGCATCGAGTTCTTCACACGCACGAGCAGGGTGTTAGTGAACCTCGAAGGCGCACAGCTTCAGGCGGCCCTGCTCGTCAAATACAAAGGATACAACAAGGCCTATCTGCATCGAAGGGTTCAGGATCAACCACAGTTCACCATTGCGCACTTCAGGGAACAAGAAGACGTGCTCGTACAGCTTCTGCAGTTGTCGTGGTTTGCGCATCCTAAGTACGCAGACCACCCCTTACGCGTGCAACTGCAAGAATTGTTGTCGGCTGTCCAAGCCCGAATCGTGTACCAGCAGAGCTACAACACGACAAGAACGTCACAGCGCTCCAGTGACACACCAGCGCGCGACCCAGTTCGTGATTGGGAGCAGCAGATCGTGCAGGCCAGCGCCCAAGCGACCTGGCCCCAGCTGGAAGCCAAGTTCCAGACTGCCGAAGCCTACAAGCCTTTTTCGTTTGATGATGTTGGCGGCTTACCTGAGGATCGCAGACAGCGTGCGGACTTCATACTGAAGCTGAGATCGCAGTCAGCATTCGGGCTGCACAGGTACTGTGCCGGCGGCAACGTGCGTGCTGAATACATGGCTTTCAAGTTGCCGCCCGGCGATCTTCGGTCTGATCAAGCCATCGCAGCGGCTTTCAAGAGCTGTATAGGCGCAGGGAAAACCTTCCACACTCGCGCGATGCGGCGCAACTTTGTTGAAAAGTGGAAGGCATGCGGGGTTGCCCGTGTTGTTCTGAACGTCATGTACATGTTCGCCGTCGACTCTGCGAGTGCGCCACAGACAGAGAAGGAAAGAAACTTGGCGCAACTCGCCGCTTCTGACTTCACGGCTGAAGAATTCGCCGAAATTGTGTATCCATCCAGCTCGGATTCGTTGTGCAGCATTTCTTCGTTTGATGCATACTGGGAAGCGATGCACAGTTTCCTGCAGGAGTGCGGGCTGGCAGTGGACGAGAGACGCCACGGAACAGTTCTGCGACCTACATTAGAAGCACCAGCGAGTATCCGAGCATTGATGGACGCTGTGAATGAGCGAGTTGGCGAAGACGTGCTCGTGCCATCTTACACGTGGGTCAGATACCAGTTCTGGCCAGGCGCAGCGTGGAAGAGAGTTGCCGAGCGATCAACACGACGTTTTCCCTTAGTCTATGCCACACAAGCCCGAACAGAGCGCAAAGCACATGTTGACGCTGTGTACTGCCGTTTTCAGCAGATCTACATCCAAGACTACTGTGTCTACGTGACCGGCAAGTTCGGCAACGTTGTGCGCATGCTTGCCCAAGACGACAAAGCAATTGTGCCCATCGGGGGTCCTGCCCAGCCTGTTTCGGCCTTGATTCGCCAAAAAAAGGTTCTGCAGCCCGTTTTGCCATCCGCTCGAGCAGCTGCTTTAGATCACGACTCTCATGTTTTCGGTGCGATACCCACTGTCTTTTTAGACGTGGATGTTCCCCGGGACACCGAGCAGGCTAAGAGTGTCGGACACTGTCGCGGCCAAGCATATGTACGCGTGAAAGACAAGATACAGGAACCGTCGTCAGCAGTGCGGTGTGCCGCGGAAACGCTCAACTTCCTACGGCAGCCTGGCAACTCCCATCCTGTCCTTTTAATAGAAACAGACGGGGGTCCCGAGCACAACCTTACGTTCTGGAGTGTAAGGGTGTGTCTCCTGGCAACCTGGAGGCTCAGCTCGGCTGACATCTGCGTCGTGATGCGCACGTGCCCCGGCAGGAGCTACCTCGAGAGGGCCGAGCGCGTCATGCCAAGCCTGAACTACTCTCTCTACGGCACCAGTTTTTGCCGTGAAGAGCTTCAGGAGGCTGATATTGAACGAAAGGTTGTAGCAGCGAACACTCTCAGCGAATTGCGAAAGCTAACTAACGATTCCCACGTAGCAGCTGCAGTGCGGGCGAGTCTTCCCCTGGCTGCTATTGAAAGTCGGTTGTCCAAGGGTGTTTACAGCGGCAAGAGCGTTCGTGTGCTGAAAGGAAACTGTGCGGAAGAGATGGGCGAAGTTAAGACTTGGCTGAAAAGGGAGTTCGATATCGGTCTAGATGTGCAGCGCGACCAGGCCGAAGCGCACGAGCAGCTGTCTAGCTTTTGGAAGCGCCACGTTCGGGATTCCCCATACATGCTCCAGATGAGACCCTGCTCAGACCCGAACTGCTGTTCGTGGACCGAACCGGCACTGCGCACAGCTCCGTTCGTCCCCTACCCCCAGCTATCCCCTGACACCGAGACGTTCATGCCTTTTTCTGAAGCCCTGCACAATGACGAACAGCAGGATATCCACCGCCCTTCCCTCCACGCGCGTTCTAAACTCGACGGAGACAAGAAGGGCTGGATTTGCACGAAACGGATTGTTGGACACGTGAATTGTGGTCTGTGTTCCAAGCCGCGGGCTATTTACAGCCGACTGGGCAAGAAGGCATCGCAAGAAGTCTTAGAAAGCTTGCAGGAAGGCGATGGCTACACGTGTGGCGAAGCATGGCCAGAAGATGCTGCGTTGGCAAACGACTATTGGGTGCGCAGAAGCACAAGCTGCCTAGGGATCGTGGAGTGGAACGTCTGCACCTACAGAAAAGAGAAGGGGCTTCCGGATATGTGTTGCCACTGCGGGTCGACGCAAGCTCTGGAAGAAGCAGCAGAGCTTCGGGATCAATTCCGGAGCGTTCAGCGCGTGTGCGCAGGCTGTAGCGCGAAAGGCCGTGCACCAGCAGTTAAGATGAAGCGCCAGGTGCCGCTCTCGCAGACAAACCGAAACAATGCTCCGGCCCCTGCTGCTTCATTACCGCAAGCACAGCCGGAGCCGACCCAGCAGGAAGCCTCAAAACCGTGCGCGGTTTTAGCAGCGACCGACAAGTCGGGTTTTTTTGCCGCCGTGGTGCAGTGTGTTTATCACACAGGACCAGTCCGCGAGGCAGTGCACGCGTCTATGTCTTCCGACGCCTGCCTGAAGCAGCTAGGGACGTATCTGACGAGGCTAGACAGAAGAGATGGGACAGCACCGAACGCACGCCCTGTTCTCCAGAGCATGGCCCGACATGCCGACTTCGAGGAGGCATTAAAAGGACGCGGGGCAAGCGATGCGTTCACGGTACTTGCGAACATAGTGCACTTGATCGGCGACAATGCCTTGTTCCGCGGTGTATTGGCGACGGAAAACAGCACTCGTCGCATGACATTTCTAGACCGCACATCCCTGGACATATCTGCGTTCGTTGCGCAGCGTCTAGCCAATTGCCGTGTGCTGGAAGCACCTACTGTTTGGGCCATGGTAGCGGATGCGGGTAACGAAACAGCAGCACCGGTCTCTTTCGATGTGGGAGATGTTCATCTTGTCCTACAAACCTGGCTGTCGTTTGAGTCCGGCGCCGTTTGCTACGCGCGAGAAGGTGACCACTGGCTGAAGCTTGCTGACAGGAGAGTCGGCAGAGTGCCGACAGTTGATGCCAAGCAGGGCATCTTTGTCTACTCAGTAAACAGTGACAAAGCCACTGCACCCGAAGTGACGGTGTCAACGTTCGCCTTTTTTGACTTTTGCTGGTCATACTTGCGGGCCAACAAAGAAACCGCGAGAGCTGCCATTCTTGCACAAGGTATGAAAGAAGACGGTTCGGTATTATCTGACAATCAAGTGCACCATACCATCTGCGGGTACTTGGCGCTTCATCTCGCGGGGGGAAATGCCACTGATCAGCCGCCCATGGAGGTTCTGGCACGGTGGTTCGGTAGGACCGTGGCATCGCAATGGGGCATGTCGGAAACGAGATGGCAAGCTTGCACGAACGCGTTCGCCACGAAGGATCCGCTCCCCCTCACAAATTTTGAGGTGTCCTGTTTTGCGCACTCTAGCGGTGTATTGTGCGCCACAGAGCACTCGGTCGGCAAAGTCCTTAGGAAGCGCAGCGGTGCCCAGGTTCAGGTGGTTATTTGTATTCCGGACACCCGCACAATTGACAGTCCTCTGGGTCACTTCTTTCTCGTTCGCGGCGTACCCAGCGAACCGCGATCTCAAGTTCAAACCCAAGTATCTTCTTCGGTGGCATCGTCTGCTCTTCTGCAGCCTTCGCCTACGGAAGGCTTTGTTCGAAACGCGCCCCGCGCGATGCCTAGGAGCGTTTCACTTAAGGCCAAAGCAAAAAAGGGACCCCCTTCGGACAGTTCAAGCTCATCATCCGACTCATCATCCGACTCATCGTCCAGCAGTTCCACAGCCCATACTTCTCCATGCAAAAAACGAAGAAAACAGTGATCCATCTGCCATGATGATCTGATCTACAGTGATCCATCTGCCATGATGATCTGATCTACTTCGTGGTCTAGTATACTAGCTTTCACACGGAGCACAAAATTTCATCCTTTCCGGTCTAGCGTGTGCCTGATGGTCACGCTCTTCCGTATTCTTAGGTTTGCTTCCGCTCTTCAGTGCGCTGTTTCCCCTGTGTCGGCGCCTCTTTTCCGCGCATTTCGATCACGACGACGGCCTTCGAACAACCTTGTGCACGCATCATTTCCATTGCATTGATTCAGGAAAAACCATGTCCTCTTCACACCGTTCTCCTTGCAAACGTGAGAATTTTACGCTAAGACGGCAGCTGCCACACAACGCTCCCTGCAGCGGGAAGGGGGGAGGAGCCAACAACAGGCACGAAAGAGTCAAGACGGGCCGGCCAGTAGAGCATAATGTAACCCATGGGTATGCAGAAAGTTTTGCGGCAAAAGTTTTTTTTTTCTGAAAAGTTTTTTTTTTGCTCGCGCGCGCGTAAATTTCTGGGGCCGATCGGACATGGGCCAAAAAAAAAAACCGTCTACCCTAAGTACATTTTCAGGGCAAAAAACAAATTTGTTAGGTTTGGTACCTGTACCTCTAAGGAAATAAACGAATTGTTTGGTACCTCTAAGGAAGATCACCCAAAAACGCTAAAAAAAGACACCCCAAGGTCAGTTCCCCGTAGCTCCCCCTGGCTATACCGACCACACCATGGGTTAGGCTTTTTTTTTTTTTTTTACCAAATGTTGGAGGAAATAAGAACGCGTCACAGGCCGTCCACGGCGTTTCCTTGCGCCCTGTACCAAGAAACAAACGTCCAGGGCAAAGCGTTCAACGAAACGCGGCAATTAGTTAGTCAGTTACATGCAACATGGATTGACAAACTCCTTTTCAGAAGTTGTTGGATTTGCCCATTTTTTTTACATCTTGAAGAAAAACAAGATCAGTATAATTCGTTGTCATTTACCCCCCCCCCCAAAGAAACATTTTCCCCCCAGGGGTGGCCCTAAGCGGCCAGATTGCGGAGTCGTTGGCAGAATCAACCTGACCCCCCCCCCCCCCCCCTATATACGACGCACTTGTCATGCACAAATACTTGTTATATAACAAGTGACCTAACAAGTGAAAATGTATAACAAGTGCCACTTGTTATATAACAAGTGATCACTTGTTATATATCAAGTGATTGCTTATTATATAGCAAGTGATTGCTTGTTATATAACAAGTGATTGCTTGTTATATAACAAGTGATTGCTTGTTATATAACAAGTGATTGCTTGTTATAACAAGTGTTTGGCTGCAATTTCATAAGGAACCTGGGGTTTGTACCTACCTACGCCTACCTACGAGAGAAAATCACGTGATTTGCAAGACACAAGGCTCCACCTGGTCCAGACAAAAATATCGGGGAGTTTCGGGGTATTTCCTTTGTGGCGGCCACTTTCCCTGCAGCCGGCCTTGGCGATGGCGGGGAGGGGGCTACGCTATTACGGCCTTGCGCAGAGCGGTCCCGTGTTTGGTTATGCCCCGAAGACGAAGATAGAGGCTGAGAAGGAAGGACAGACTGGGAGGACGCCCGAACCGACACCGAAGTCGAGACGCAAGCTGCGACCATCAGCCCAAAGCGCCACAACGGAAGCGGCGGATGCCGGCGCCAACACCGCCATCGAGAACGCCGCAGAAGGCGACGACACTAGGACGGCCGCTGCAACGAAGCGGCGGCGTAAGGACTCGCCATCATCGAAGACAGAGGTGCGAGATAAGGTGCCAGTGACGAAGAGAGGTAGCACGAAGAGGTAGTCACGAAAGAGAGCAGATGCAGATTATCGCCATGTACGGACCTTGGACTTTTCTGGAGCATCTGGGTGGGATATTATGGTCCCCTGAGTGCTTTTCTGCCCGCCAGGTGGTGTGTGCTGCCAGTGGGGGTAATTTTCTGGCAGTCTCGGGCTTCAGGAAGGCGTAACGGTAACAGTCAATCTCGCTCCCCGAAATAGGCAAAACCCCCTGATTTCGTTGACAGGCCGAAAACCCTCCTTTTTTGGCTTTGGTGCAAATACGCAGTTCCGCAGCTTTTTGGCCGTAAATTCGGTGTCATGCCGCAGTGGAGGTGATGTGTAATACCCGGAGTACGGTCACCGCCTTGGGCGAAAATGTCAAAAAACACGAAATCACGCTCGTTTGGCTGGGCCGTGGTACCCGGCTCGGGGGTTTTCACACGACAAGAAACTTCGACCCACAGAAAAACCCCGAATGAGCGGTTCGGGTGCGCAAATGCCAAGCGTGCTTACAGCAACCGTTTGTTTGCCAAAAGCCTAGTGTCTTGCAGATCACGTGACTTCTTCTCGTAGGTAGGTACAAACCCCAGGTTCCTTATGAAATTGCAACCAAACACTTGTTATAACAAGCAATCACTTGTTATATGACAAGCAATCACTTGTTATATAACAAGCAATCACTTGTTATATAACAAGTGACCACTTGTTACATCACTTGTTAGAAATATAACTAGTTATGTCCCAAAAAAAACAGCTAACAAGTGCGTCGTGTATACACACGGTGAACTCCAGCCTCTGAGCTGGAGTGGATCGGGAGGTCCTAGGAGAGGGTGTGGTCACACCCGCAAAGGGCATGTGCCACACCCGCAAAGGGCATGTGACACCCGCAAAGCGGGTGTGGAAACAGGGGATTTCGGTGGAAATACCTTGGTTCTCATCGGTATTCTGGACCGGCCTTGTTTCTTTTGGAATGCAGCATGTTCCTTTTGAACCTCAACCCCTTCTGGATTATGTTTGTTGATTGAATTACCTCAGAATACGACTCCCAGTGCCCTTCTCTCATGAGGTTGGGCCAGTTTCGCTTGTTACTGGGGCCATGGTTTTGTATTGGGGTTTTTTGCTGTGTCTACCTTTTCTTGATTGTTAGACTCTATGTAGTGCAACAGCAGTGAATCGGAACTTGACAGATCGTGGGGTTCCACCGTTATCCACCGTTGTGTGGACCCCCAAACTGCAGACTGTAGGGGATTTCTTGTGGCGGCGGTCTGGATTTTGCGTCAGCAGGTGGACAACAACAAGGAGAAAAAGAACTCGAGAACAACCGGCGATAAAACAAACATAGCATAACTTTGTGGGAACTTACAAAGGAAGGAAGGACAGATCAAGTCTTCGATCAGAGCAAGTTATGTCATGTGCTGGCGGATGTGCCGTGTCCACGCACCCTTTGATCCAAGCTTTCTCCAGCACAGCTTGCATCGAAGAGGCTCATCGAAGAGAGCAGGATGCTTTTTTTGGACATGCTGACTCATTCCAGCTGCCTTTACTTTTACACGACATGCAGGGCATTCAGCCATGCAGTGGCATTGAATGCGGTCGCGATGTGCTGCGTCGATATGGGCAGCCATCGAGGATTCCACAGCTTTTTTGCCACAAAAGTCGCACGGCAAATATGTTTCCGTTTCTTCTTCCTCTTCCTCTTCGTCTTCTTCTTCGTCTTCGTCTTCTTCGTCGTCTGCTTTCTCCTCACACTCCTCTGCTGCATCGCTATCACCCGCTTCCTCCAATTCCTTCTGAGCTCTCTGCACGAGGTTCTTGGTGAGGTTCTTGTCTGGCACAAACAGCGGCAGTTGTGGGGGGGCTGTCGGCGCCTCGCAGTTGCACACACGAATCGTTCCAGTTCCACCCGCAAACCGGAACGCCGTATAGGGCCCCCCACGAAAGACGAAGTTGGTTTTCATTGCGGCAAGCTGCTCACAAAGAACGATAAGGGCTAGATTGCTACGCGCATTGCGGTGCAGGCAATCGCAAATCAAAACTGTTTGTTTTCCGCGAAAGCCTGTCTGGGACAGATCCGCAACCTTCCACGGAAGTCGGCGGGCTCTCCGTTTTTCCTCCGCGCATGCCAGATCTACCTCGCAGGTTTTTGGGCTGCTGATCATGGGCACGTCAGCTTTCCGCTCTCCGTTTTCTGCCTCCTCAGCTTCATCCGAACACTGCAATGGAAGGGCATCCATGCGATCCCACCAATGGCTGAGGCTGTGGCAATACGCATTCGTTGTTGAGCCCTTTCGCACGCTTTCCATGAGGTGGAGGAAGATGTGCGCAGATAAACGGGCACGCAAAAAGGGGATGCGGGCGGCAGTTTCTTTTTGACCCCAGTAACGCCAGGGTACGTCCGAATACCGGAATTCGGCAAGGTCGCTTAGGCTGATGAATAGCCAGCGAAATGTTGGTGATAGCTCTCGTTGCGCCATCATGGAGACTACCTTCCTCACGTGCGCTCCGGTAGCATTCTGGCTGACATCGATGTTCAAAGTGCTGCACAGGTCTCGAAGTGCCGACGTACTCTCAGCATCCAGCTCCTTGAACAACGCCAACCCCATACCCTTTATGTCGTGCAGGGCTGGAGAAACGTAGTGTGCTGATGGTGCCACTGCGCTCAGCAGCGATGTGTAGCCAGCTGCAGCCATTTGGGCAAGGCTGAGGTGAGGAAAGCGATGTATGTACATGCTCCATTCGCTTGTTGGAACGGTGCATACTGCGCAGCGGTGGCCTCTTCCACCACACCCGTCAAGCCTCTGCCATCGGTCAAAGTGATCTCCGGTGATCTTTTCGATCCGAACCCGAGTCACACCGTGGCCGCGAACGATCTTTGCATTGTGAAGGCGCAAAATTGCATGGTTGAGAAACCGGTTCTCGAAATGCTTAAATTGCGCTTTCTTCCGGTCGACGACAGTTACGGACGGGACAAAACCGCCGGTTTCTGGGTATACCAGGGACATCGACAGACGTGTGCGCGCGTTGCGCGATCTCAGCGAGTTTCTTGCTGTGTACCCGTCGGTATACAGTACGCCAACAAGCGGTACGGAAGACAATCTTGCGGATTCACGCCACCCCTCCTCTTCCAAGACCTTGAACGCACCTGCTAAGCCCCGTTGCAGTCTCTCCTTTACTCGAGAGCGCGACTCCTTCTCCACTTTTCTGCAGCGCTTCACGGACACCCCGATACTCATGCTAGTACGCCGCTTGTGCGACTTATTGACAAGGTCTAGCTTTCTCTGGGAGGTCCGTGTTGCATAACGCTCTTCGATGAGAGTTTTGCCCACTTCTAACACAGCAGCGTTTGCGGATTGCATGGTTTAATTATTTGTCTTCCTGTGATGAATGAGTCCTTCGATATCGTCTCTGGGCCCCTTATCCACGGACATGGTGTGACCAGATGAATATTGCGGAAGCACTTGATCAGCGCCAGACTAAAAGGAAGCTCGCAGCAGAAAACGGAAAAATAGAGGCCAGAGTGATGCTGCCGCCGTTATCTGCGGACCTCCACGGACATGATGACCTGATCAGCGCGGCAGTGAAGGGAAGCTCGCAGAAGAAAACAGAAAAAGAAAGGTCAAAGTGATGCTGCCGCCCGTGCGGGAACACCGCCGCAGGAGGCCCTCACGAGCGGAAGTTTACGGGTGACTGGTACGATGAGGCGGTGGGACGCAGAACTGGCGAACAGAAGAGTTCTCAATACGAACTGCGGCCTGGAGGATGCTGAGGACACAGGACCCTACATGTCCTCAATGTCCTCTTCAATCAGCAGTGCCTGCTGTTCTTCCTCCTGGGGATCATTGTCGCCCGTCAGACCCAGCCCCATGATCTGGCGGTACTGCTCGTCCAGGTCCACGGCCGCCACTCCCTCGCCAGCAAGTGCTGCACCCTGCGCAATGGGGACCTTCACTTGCCACAAGCCAAGGTGGAGCTGTCTGCAGAGCACTGGCTTCTGGTCGTCAGCGGGCTCGTCGAGGACGTAGGTGGTTGGGTACAGACCCGATGGCACACTGCTGCCCGCGGGGACAACACGTACGCACTCGAGAGTGACTGTTGTGCCCACCACCTTGTAATTAACCTGTGTAAACAGGCCTTCGACGAGGGTCACATGGAACCCTTGCTCTTTTGCACCCGGCGTCGTAATTGGGAAGGCGATGCGTATGGGCTTCGACGGCTCGTCCGCATCCGTGTTCTGGGCCTGCGTAATGGACGACAGAACGGCCAGGAGATCCGCTCCGCGGAACGTGGGCTTAGTGGCTTGAACCACTTTGTTGTACAGCGCGTGCTTAGCATGTGTCTGCTGTCTCCACGCCGTGATCGGCTTGCTTCTGAGCGTGACACCAACAACCTTCACATCTTGGACGTTGCGCACTTTGCTTTCAATGCGGTATTGATCCGGAAGGGTTCTCGCCTTCGTCATTGCTGTAACCTCCCCCGCTGTGAATTTCGGCGGCTTTATGAAGTCGGTGATGACCTGCATCAACAACGGCGACTTTTTGTGGAGTCTTACTCCTGTCACCTCGGAAACGAGCTGACGCAGGCTGCTCAACCTTATCGCTGCTCCGACCTTCTTTACGAGGTATGCCTCAATAAAGTTGGAGACAACGTCGGAGGTCGCCGTGTTGTTGGCTTCGCAGTCGCTGCCATTGTCGCTGCCCTCGATCGTGCGCCTCCGCTTGTTGTCTTCAGGTGTTCGTGGCATACTTGAGGACAGTGGCATCGTTGTGTTTAAGAGTGTGTGAGTCGCTGGATGATGTTTTCTTGAGGTATCAACGAACAGGTATCTGAGGGAATCTGGGGGAAAAGGCGAAGTCAGTCCAGAATACTGATGAGAACACAGGTATTTACACACGAAAATCCAACTTTCACACCCGCTTTGCGGGTGTCCACACCCGGACCTTCTGATCATGATCATTTGCCAAATTTGCCACCTGAAACCACATCCAGGATTTGGGCTCACGGTAGTGCGGTCAACGAAAACTCTAGTTTCCCTTTCTACTTTCTCCTACTCTCGCGGTGTACGGTTTTTTGTCGTATAAGATCGCAGATCTTAGAAGATCAATATATCCGACGAATACACTCGTTACAGGTTAAGTAACCTTGTCGCTATCCCGAAAACATCGTAACTTCACCCCTCGCTTGCCCACCCACCCTTGCCCCCGCTTGGAAAACATGCCAAAGACAGTGACGGAAAAATACCTGTCCAGCCTGAAGCTGGTAGAGCTGCGAGCGGTCGCCGCGGAGCTCGGCGTCGAGGTCAGAGGCCTGCGGTCCAAGGCGGAAGTCAAGGAGCGCCTCATAGAAAAGAAGGAAGGCGCCCCCCTCGAGGACAGCGACGACGAATCCACCGGAGAGGACTCTGAAGATGGCGTTGGGCAGGCATCTGATACGGAGGCGAGACACCCAGGCGCGGGGGCACACCTAGCACGCGGGACCGAGGCGAGCGAAGGACTGCGCGCGCCCCCCCTCACTCCATGCCGAGCCCCAACGGCACACCAGGCCTCCGTTCTCGGAGGGGGTGCTGGCAGACCCAGCGGAGTGGCTGCGCGACCCGTGGCGGGCTTTTGAAGAAGCGAAGTGGGTTTGGGGCCCATCGACCCTGAGAGCGGCAAGTGCCAAGCGCGAAGTGACGCGCGCCTTCGAGGTGATCCGGCAGCTGGTCCCACGGATACAGGACCCTGCTATACAGAACACCGTCGCCGGCCTCATCCGGGACGCCATCACACGGAGGTGGAACCCGAGGGCGCTGGCGGCGGCTGAGCAGCGCCAGAAGTGGGCCGACTTCCCGTCGGAGATTGTCGAGCTCAGGGAGGAGTACGACAAGGAGGTCAAAAAGACGAAACCCCGCTTCCGGTCCAGGGGCCCCGAGTCTCGTGTACGGCAGGGCGGCAAGGGGTACCGCGGGAGCAGCGCCCACCGAGACGCTCCTTTTCGAGGTGACAGCCGAAAAGGCGGAAAGAAAGGGGGGTGGCCCTCCGGTAAGGGAAATCGGTGGTGAAGGTTACCCCTTCGCAAGCGACGTCCCGCTGCGTCCCCGAAGCCGCAGCGCCCCACGTCCGGGACGGCCGCTGAGAAGGTTTGGAGACGTGACGCGGGAGCGAATCACCGACGCCCTCCACCGCATCTACAGCGCGTCGTACGCGGAAGCGACGTGGAGAAACATGCGGTACTCGGCCTCCAAGTGGGCCAGGTTCGTTGCGCAGGCCCACCTGCAGAGTCACCCGCACGCGGATCAGCTCCTGGCGTTCATCGGGTGGTGCCACGCCGAGGGGCTGAAGCCCTCGTCGATCCTCACGGAAGTGGCCAACGTGCGGGCGACTCTTCGGCTGGAAGGAGTTGTGCTCAACGACCACCGCCTCACGATGGCTTTGAGGGGTCTCGCCAAGCTCAAAACCGGAGAGGTGCGGCAAGCGAGGCCGATATCGAAGGAGACGATGTATCGGACGGTGGACGTGCTGACGACGGTCGACCCCCAGGCCGCTGTGGTTCTCGCGGTCGCGTGGCTGACGGCGTCGAGAGTGGGAGATGTGAGGAGACAGCGCGTAGGCTCGATGTCGTGCACAGCGGAAGGCGTTCTCGAGGTCAAATGGACCGACAGGAAAGACTGGCGAAACGTCGGTATCGTGACGCAAGTCTGGACGGGGAGGCTGCAGCCTCTCATAGCTTCCTACCTATTTCGAAGGCCGACGGACGAGTCCCTAGGCGGTGTCAGGACGACTGCCCAGTACGCGGCACTTCTGCCGCGGGGCCACACGGCGCACTCCATCCGGAGGCGCCCTCACGGCCGCCGACCCCGAGTCGGTCCGGACCCTGACCCTCCACGCGACCCTGATGGGCCTGATCCGCTACGCCCCCAACTGCCACGTCCGAACGCAACTCCACGCGTCAAGGGCCCTGACCGCATAACAAAGGGAGAGGAATTTGCCTCCCTTCTTCACGATGACACTGCCGTGAAGCCGTCGCTGAGCAACGCCGTCTTGCTCTGGGATTTGAACGCGAGGAAGAGCACGACACACGTGCCTGCGCCACCGACGGCGAGGATCTCCCAAGCGCCACCGCCGCTGTTGGACTTTTTGCGCGCAGCCGAGATAGCGAGAAGCGCTGGCGGTCACGCGTGGTTGGAGGCCTCCAGATGGATTCGCGACCCCGGGTTTTTCTACGCCAACTACGACTGTTTCGAAGGGCGGCGGCTGCTGGAGCCGCTCTCGAGGCTTCACCCCAGCCATGCAGCAGATGTGGCTACGTCTACGATCACGGGCCGTGTTCCGAGGAATGCCCCCATCGTTGAGATGCGGGTTTTTACGGTCGCAAAGAAGACGCCAGACGAGGGCCGTCTGATATGCTGGCCGAAGGCGCTGAACGAGCACCCGACCCGCGATCCGAGCCCCGCGACGATTTTGCCCTCGCGAGAGGAGGTATGGGAGACGATACGCACGTCAACCATGGGCATCGAAGTTGACGCTGTGAGCTTCTTCCACGCGTTTCCGATGCACCCCTCGATATCGAGGGCTTTTGGCATGCGGCTTCCAAGGCACGGAAAACGGGTACTGAAGGTGATGCCCATGGGCTGGGACAAATCGATGGGAGTTGCGACGACTCTGGCCGATCTGCTGGCGCAGGCGGTCAAGCAGAGGTGCCCGGCGGGACGCGTTACACCCTGGGTCGACAATTTCTTCCTGTCGGCTCCGGATTCCCGCACGATGCGGTCCACTTGGGAGGCGTGGAAGGAAGCATCGGGTTACATCGGTCTGAAGACGAAAGACGAGAAGTACACCCCGCGATCGCGCGTGACGTGGCTGGGACTAGACGTCAACCTTGCAGAGAATCTTGTTCGGGCGCCCCCGAAGGTAGTCGGCGCACTCGGCGACGCGATTTCAGAGGCAGAACGCATGTGCACGTACCGAGGAGCCTACCGGATCTTGGGGTCCGTGAATTTTTACATGTACTTCCTGGGGGTTGACGCCTGGGACTTCCCAACCCTCTCGCGTTTTCAATCGCGTTTCGGCAGGCTTCTAGCCGAACAACCAGCACTCTGGGACACACTTTGCCTTCTTTGGCCCTCGTTCTTGTCCGCGCTTCGAGCCGTCACGCAAAGAATAAGCCGGTGGCAATCTGTACAGAAAAAAGCGGGAGGGCCCACGTACCTTCTCTACACGGACGCTTCCCTGTCCGGCTGGGGCATCCTCGCCTCGGGGTTCTTTGCCGAAGGGGGATCCTGGAGCACCTCCCAGTCGAAGGAGCCAATTCACAGGCTGGAGGCCCGTGCGCTGTTGAAGGGCGTAGAGCGCATCTCCCCACTGCTCCCAAGGGGGGCCACCATCAGGGCGATGGTAGATAACACCGTGTGTGTTCACTCCGTAGCCCGGGGGCGGTGCCGCGATTTTCTCACGGCTGAAGTGCTGAGAGCAGCGAAACAGACAGCCGGCCATAGAGGGCAGCGTCTAGAGCTGAGATATGTGTCCACGCTGGAACAGCTCGCTGACCCTCTCTCGCGCGGGAAGCCCGCGCGCCTTTGAATGCAAGAGCCCAGGACACAGCTTTATTTTTACGTTAGTCACCAAGTGCTGCAGCGACTCCGCGTATAAGAAGACGATTGTGACAAACACACCGAATCACTGCCTGACCTTTCTACTTTCGATTTATGCATCATCCGCGACGGTGAAGACGAAGCAGCAGACGAAGCAGCAGACGGAGCCAGTATACGCAGTAGGACGAGGATGTATTAGTCGTCGAAGATCGCAGATCTTAGAAGATTAATATATCCGACGAATACCTAACACTCGTTACAGGTTAAATAACCCTGTTGCTATCCCGAAAACATCGTAACTTCACCCCTCGCTTGCCCACCCACCCTTGCCCCCTTTTTTCTGAAGCCGTGTCCTGAGGCGTCACGACGATTGTGACAAACACACCGAATCACTGCCTGACCTTTCTACTTTCGATTTATGCATCATCCGCGACGGTGAAGACGAAGCAGCAGACGGAGCCAGTATACGCAGTAGGAGGAGGATGTATTATGGCCCAAATACCCCAAAAACCACACTTTGAAAATTTTTTGTGGGCCCACTTTTGCCAGGGAATTTTGACCATTTCACCTTAGAGAATTCGACCACCCAGCCTCCAAGGCAACTGCACTGTAGAAGGGGGTCCCTTGCAAAGTCGTTGGGGGCTCTCAGGGTAGTGTCAGCACTGCCCCCCCCCCCCTTTTTTTAAAGAAGAACGGACGAAGGAAGGAGGAAGTGGAACCATACCGTATGGTTTCAAACCACGGAGTCCTGGACTCCTTTCCCACACTTTTTCTGCGAAGCAGACGCACAAAGGGACGGTGCCACGGCATGATTCGGCAGCCGCTGCTAAACGAACGTGTGGTAGTACCCGAGAATGCCCAATTCTCGAGGCGGCTCCAGGAGATGATGGCTGAAATCCTTGCGGGCTGGGCTCGAAGCACGTGGCTGGGTGGCCAGGAACCCCACGACCCCCTGGTCGAGAGCGAATGCGATGCCTGCCGAGAAATTTGACCACCCCTTCGCGCGGATTGCCCCGGCATGGACGTGGGAGCGGAACAAGACCTGGGGACTACCGACGTTTTATGCGTTGGTAGCGTGGCTGTCGGACATGCAATGGACCGAGAACGGGCAGGCGCAATGCTGGAGCTTGCGATCGACTTTGAACTCTTCTCGGGCCTCAGCATGCCGCTGCACGGGAATGCGCCGAAGGGGGTGAGAGAACGGGGAAACGTCCTGCGCTGCATGATGAGCGCGTTGGACAAGCTGGCGGCACAGCAAGGGCTGGGAAGCTGCATGAGAGGAGAGAGGGTGTGCCCGACGACGCTGTCGTTCATGGGCATCACGGGGATATCGGGTATACGGCCCAGGCCACGCTTTCGCGAGGCACACATGGGGACGATACTTGAGGAACGAGTGAAAGGAAGCGATGTAGGGACGCAGTGCCCGACGTACCCTGACTGGACGATCGGGAGAGCGGCGAGGTGGGCCACCACAACTGCACCCAGACCCCGTGCATATGCCGGGTGTCGGTATAGAGAAGGCACTCGTCACGTGCGCGACCCATCACAAAGGGAAGTGTGAGGCGTGCAGAGCACTCGTCCGAAGGGACGTTCCCACGGTAGAGATGTGCTGCCGGCACCATCACCACGCGAACGATGGGCAGCCGATCGCGGTGTGCACAGAGCACAGCACGACGAAGTGCGGCGAGTGCAAGACGGCGGCGGCGTGTTGCCGCAGCGGGCATCATGCCTGCCGCACGCATGGCAGAGGAACCTGCCAAGAGTGCAAAAGGCTCCCTACGCTGACGCAGAGGCGACCGGCGGCATGTTGCAGCCGCGGCCACCACCAGTCCAACAAGCCGAACGTCCAGTCAACCCCCGGACGCAACAAGAAGAAGAGGCCCTCCTCACCCACCCAGGTGGGTGTACAGCGGGAGACGCCATTAGGAAAGCGAGCGGCGCGAGCGGCGCGAGCGGCGCGAGCGCGCGCTCGCGGCAACGAAAAAGGAGACGGCGGCAACCGGACGGGCGACCAAGAGGCCGCCACCAACGCCAGGAACCAGCGAACGACCAGCGCTGAAGAAGAGGGTGCTTGGCACCCCGAAGGAAGGCCCGATCGCCGGCCGCAAGCGGAAGAAGACGAAGGCGACCACCCCCGACTCAGGGGTGCATCGAAGGAAGAAGAAGGTTCCGAGGGCAAGCAGCTCTCAGAAACGACCGGGGACCACGGGCACGCCAATGCCCTCGAAAGTGAAAAACGGGCACACGTGCCCGCCCTCGTACTCGCCGACTCAGTCTCTGGAATCGCAAGAAAGCCAAACCCCGCTAGCTCCACAAATGCTCGACCTTGACGACGCAATGGCAGGTGACGACGTCATCCGATAACCTGACTTTCAAGGCAGTGCATGCTAATCCATGTGGTTCATGTACTTAAAAGAACTCAATGCTAAACGAACATGACGTGGGCGGCATAGACAAAGAAGAACTACTCTACGGCACCAGAAAGTCCAAAAAAACCATGGTAAAGAAAGTAGAAGCAGGGTTTTTTCTGGGGTGGGCTGGAGTGGGGATTTTCCCCACTCCAGATTCTTGGCGAAAATCTGAGTGGGCTGGAGTGGGGTTTTTTTTTTCTGTTCATTGCAGCATCGCCAGAAAAGCTGCGACCCCACATCGCAACGCAATCGCTCCAGAAGTGCGAAAAAAGGGGCAGAAAAAAGAAGAGAAAGGAAGAAAGAAAAAAAGACGAGACAGGCAGGAAATGCAGCACGTGTTGACAACCAACGACGAGACCCACCTGAGAGAGTACAGAACGAGCCCCTGTGCGGCGCCGACGAAAACGAGATGACACTGGAGGAGGTTCTCAACGGCTTCGTAATAGGTACCAGGAACCGGGATGACAAGGCGGCAGAACGGGCATCGTGGCAACCAACAAAGACCTGCAAATCGGTACCCGACGACTACGCAAAATCGCCATCCCACCACACCTTGTCAAAAGGGTGGGCATCAGCCGAAACTACCAACATAAAGGAAAAGAAATGGTGCGGGTGTGAAGACAAACAATAACAACATAAAAAACGACGGACTG
Organism: Diplonema papillatum; assembly: GCA_030068145.1. Classification (NCBI taxonomy): domain Eukaryota; phylum Euglenozoa; class Diplonemea; order Diplonemida; family Diplonemidae; genus Diplonema; species Diplonema papillatum. The sequence goes on from JAPJBO010000534.1 coordinate 136,922, forward strand.
ACGTTCATCGTCGGAAACACAAACAATGTCGCGGCAGGGAACACTTGCAGGGTTTTTTACGCCACTCAAACGTAAGCGCGAGGACTCGACAGGCGATGAGGCCACAGAGACACCACCAACCCAACAAGGTGATCCACCTTCTCAGCCGACACCTGAAGTACAGCCACCGACACAACCCTCGTTCACTCCCTTCCTGCTGTGGCAACTGAACCCATGTGAAGACAACGAACTAACCGGCCTAATAGGCACCAGGAGAACGTCGAACGAAGCTGCCTTGGGGGAAAAGCCCGCAGCCAGCACCACAAAGCGCAATTTGCGTGGATTGCTTGGCAATTCGGCTCTGAAAACGCGTCGAAAAGTTTCCCCACTCCAGCTCGAAAATTTGAAATCCTAGAAAAAACCCTGAGAAGGAGAAAAAAGAAGTTGTCGACAACGAAAGAAAGAAAAGAACAGAAAATAAGACTCTGCATTCTGCGAAGAAGACTTGATGCTAGCATCAAACACATGAGAGGCAAGCGCCTGAACACGAAACTAAGATTTTCCCCCCAACGGAGTATGCCGGCCTCTGAAGGCACAGGTCTTACTTTGCTCTCCAATGGAGAAGACATCAGTTAGTCCCCGAAAACAAGGGAATACCCAACCACCTACGAAGATAGGAAACCCCTGGCCGACTGCAGTAAAGCAGCACCGGCAGGAGAACGGCCCAGTAAACAGCATCGAACTGACAACACCCCACCTCCGAATTCCCAGAACAAGGCGAGATTTGGAAAGGACCGCGTTGTCTACGCGGGAAAAGGAAATTGCCAGTTATTCTCTTCCCTCCTTCATTTCCCAACAAAGAACAGTCTTCCGGGTGGCGAAACGGAAAACAAAGCACTCAGCTGCCTACCCCCGTCCCGCCTACCGGATGCAAAATGTGACGTCCCAGCTTCTCTGCACTGATAGCCGGAAGCAAAACCCCGCATCCCTTTGTTGGCCGCGGCCGGTACCACTACAGCACTTTCGAGCGCCATAAGGTACCGGCCCCGATGCAAAGTAAAAGTTTTTTTACCCCCGCCCCGCAACCCCGCGTCAGAGAGGAAGGCTGTCTACCTTCCTGCGCCCCATTTCTTCCCCAGCTTAGAACAACCCATGAGCGAGCCCCAAGCCAACTCCCCGTCAGTGGCTCTTGTCGGGGCAGCCATTCACAACTGACAGGAAGAAGACGAACGGACGAACTCTAGTGTGTCTTTTCCAAGCAAAAACACCCCATTAAAAAGGGTACAGAAAAGCACAGGTGCCATCTACACCAGTGCAGAAAACCCAGGGAAACCAGCCCGGGCAACGACGGAGACCCGAACCGATACCGACCACTTGGATGTTGTAACCACACGATGGCCCCTTGCCGTGTGGCCCTAAAAAAACGCCGCAGGACCGCTTTTGGACCTGTCAGCCCGACACGTTGATAGACCCAAAATAAAAAATCCCACACTCGTCTCTAAATCGCCATTGAAAGTGCCTAGGAAGCACAACCATTCGAGGCGGAGTGCTGCGTCGTCTGCCACCACCGAGTCCGAAAACATGAAAGTTGACTACTTTGATGATGAACTCGAAGGTACAGACACTAAGGTAGTCGTCGGATATCCGATTCGGACAGATGACGAATGCCTTATTTTCCGACAGCGCCACTCCCAGGAAGGACCTGAACTTGTTGGTCGTTTCCCAGCGACACGGAGAGAGGGAAAGGAAGAGAAACGCTGCGACAAAGGTCATCCCAGACCCCAAGCAGCCCCAAACACAGAGAAACCCTGCGAGAAAGGTCTTTCCAGACCCCAAGCAGCCCCAGAACCAGAGGAACCGTGGAACTACTCAACGCCCGGTTCACAATGATCGACAAAAGGAGCGCGAGCAAAAGAGGCCACTGGCACAAAAAGAAAAACCCAGAGCACAAGCACGAAAACGCCGCCAAGAAAAATCGGAAGAACGACCACGTGACTCTGAGGCAAAAAAACAAAACCAAAAAAACAAGAAAAGAGCAAAAACACGCGCCAACAGAAAAGAACGGCGAAAAAAAAAAACAAAACGGCCCAAGTCTGACACTCGATTCCTTGCCGCTTTCGTCCACACCCGCCGACACCCTGACGACGGCGATGACGATCACGGAAGTCGAAGAAGAAGCGCGAGCGAAAGCTTCTGGAAGCGATACGGCACCAAGGTGTCAGATGGGCGGAACAGGTGCGGGACCGACCGAAGCGACGTCGCGGACAGCACGACGGGTGTGATCTACGTGCTTCTGAACGAAGGGGGCACCGTCCTCCACGTGGGTCAGACGTCGAAGACGGCCGAGGTGCGAAACAGCAAGCACTGGGAAAATCGGAACTCCAAGGGCAACCGTGTGTCGCAACAATTGCGAAAGCGAGGCCGGAAGCTCTACGCGTGTCCGATACAGAATGTTCCGGAACGGCTGTACGTACAGCCCGCTGACTTCCCGCGCGTTGCTCTCCCAATCGAAGACTTCTGGATCAATCGGCTAAACCCGCCCTTGAACATGACAAATCGGCGCCAGGGAGAGAGGGTCAACCGCAAGGCTGCAAAGAAGAAGAAGAGGCGACGTCCACCTCAACGCCTCCGCAAACGACGCACCGACGGCAACGTCTGGCACCGCATAGTAAACGGTGAACTCCACATTGACACCTCCCCGGGCTTCTGTTCTGGGTTGAGGAAACAATTGGACCACCTGCTGACACTCCCACAGGACCGGTTGGGAACATACGACATGGCAACCTGGCACCCCAATCGCGCCCTACGCCTCCGCACGTGGCTGAGAACCTTCGTTCGAGGAAAGGACGTGACGGAAAAAGTACGTACCCTCGAGCGGCTCCTCAGTACGCGCATTCGCAACAGAACCGAGAAACCGGCAGCCCCCCCACGACGATATTTTAAGCTGACACACCATCACCCGGCACAAGACCGAACAGCAATAGCCGGCGTCTTGTCACGCGCACGGGTTCGCGAAACATGCCCCAACCCGGCCGTCCTCAAAAACCTCATGGTGAGCAACCGTCTGAAGCCACCTCTGGTAACCCTCGTCAGCAACGTCACCGAAGTAAGTTACGAAGCGAACCAACCGACTAGCTCAAGCTCGGTTTGTCCATGCATGCAGCATCTAACACCACACCGCCCGGATCTTGGTGGACACGCTTTAGGACTTGCAACGGATCTGAAGACCGACGAAGCCCTCCTTTCACTCTTTCGGAAAGGACGCAAGTACCGAGTCGCGAGTAGCCCGATGACGATGTACGACTCGATAAGGCACGACGTCGAGGAATTCGTGAACTCGAACTTCCCGAAGTCGAGCGAGGACGAGAAGACCAGATTCACAACGACTCTGGTCGAAGAGTTCGACGCCGTCCTTGGAACGCTCAACGCGCACACCGACGAACCTCAACTCCGAGACGCCATACGAACCCTGAAAAAGCTCCAGGAGCACCTCGTATTTCTCCCTGTTGATAAGACGTCCCATGACCTTGGGTTTATCTGCAACTTTCCAATCCCTAATAGATGATCTAGAAACAGTCTAGATGATCTGTTCAACTCTTCTTGGATCTCTTGGAAAAGGTCGCGTTAGAAGAATCAGGAAAATAACTGTCAGGGTTGATGAAATGAACGCGACAGTTTGGGATATTTTGTACCGTAAACCTTGTTTATTAGATTCACGGTCAAACGAAGCTAGCGCACAAGGCTTGCCTGCTCTCGAACCTACTTTCCGGTACGATCAATTCTAACTCTCTCTCACACACACAAACCACGGTCATGTGTGCTTCTTTTTGAACTAGCAACGATTCACCTGGTCACCGACGGTTAACGTTAGTTACCCCATGGTCCCAGAAGTGAAACGTCCAAAGTGTTACTGTCTCTTTCGCTCCCCTTTTTCCCACTCCTCACCGACGCAAACATCCGTGGCTTGAAGGATCAAAACAAGGCACAGATACAAGACGGTGTTGAGCACACCAAGCACCTTCTTACACCCCCGTTCCCTTCCTTCTACTTCTACAATGAGTCGACTTGACACCTTTTAGTCATCATCTTCGTTCACGGCGTGCAAACTGAATACGCGAAACATCAACGGCTGCGTTCGAAAAGATAGTCACCTGTAGTAGCTACTGTAGACTATAGCCACAGATTCTTACATGTTAACTTCAAGCTAACACACGGTTCATCACGTTTGCACCAACCCTTTCATGAGAGCAGCAGCGTGACAGCCGAGGCCGGCGTTGTTAACACGCAGCACCAGCAGCATAGCGGCTCGTTCGTATCACCTGATGATGGTATGGCTGCTTCCGTGCCCAGCACTGCGTGCTCAGTACTGCTGCGCACAACACTGCTGCCCACGGCTTGCCGCAGCTGCTCTAGTTTTGCTCGGATCGTTCATAGACAGGAATGACGCGGCGGATTCCCCCACCCGGATAGGGGAGTGATTTTGCTGTCGTTTGTGCAGTCGGGTTCTTTACTTCACTTTTCATTTACACCCGCAATGCGGGAGCGGAACGCCCGCATTTTGGTGCAAAATACAGGCGATTTCGTGCTGACTTTGCGGAGAATCACTGCCGCACTTTTTCACTCCCGCATTCACTCCCCCGTGCATGGAAGAGGTAGTGCTCTGCCAAACGTTAAACTAAGATATTTCCCCGTGTAGCATAAACCCTGCGTCAGGTTACCAAAAAAGGGAACGCAACACGAGCATGAAAAGTATGGTGATGCCCCGCGGGTTGCTGGCGGCGATGCTGCTAAGTGCGTGCCTAGCGAATGAGAAGTTGAACACGGAAGGCCCTCACGGGCCGCCGTATGTGCTCGTGGGTGATATTCAGGTCCCTGTAGAAGACTTCCACAGGCAGGCAGACCCCCTTGGGACCTCATCGGGAAGTTTGTGGCCTGGGGGTAGGGTGCGGTATGCCATCGCGACCAACTACACAGATGCAGATCATCCGGCAGCATACCTCTCCGACGATGACGACAGAATTTCATGGGCTGTGGCCCACTTGGAAGAGAAGACGTGCATCAGAATGAGCAAGTGCGCCAGCCCCGCCACGTGCGAGGAACCGTTCATCGTTTTCGTCTCACACGACGATGATATCTGCTCCTCAAGCAAGGTACGCTACTTCAAGCGTGTCACCACGATCCTCCTTACCAGTGGTTGCAGTCGAGGTATACCCCGTTCTTCTACCGGTACCACCCTTTCTCTCATGTAGACGGCTTCATTCTCTTTACCTCTCTACTTTGATCAGGCAGGTTTGGCAGCTGCTGCTAGGATTTTCGCTCGTCTTTCCGCGTTTGCGTTGGTGCCCGCGTCGGGGCACTGCCGGTGCCGGTTGCGGTCCTGCCAACACTGTGTGAGGACACTGTCACCGGGCTCGTGGTGGTCCGTCACCGGGCTCGTGGTAGTCCCGGCAAAACTGTGTGAGAACACTGTCACCGGGCTCGTGGTGGTCCCGGCAACACTGTGTGAGAACACTGTCACCGGGCTCGTGGTGGTCCCGGCAACACTGTGTGAGAACACTGTCACCGGGCTCGTGGTGGTCCTGGCACCACTTTGTGAGAACACCGTCACCGGGCTCGTGGTGGTCCCGGCAACACTGTGTGAGAACACTGTCACCGGGCTCGTGGTGGTCCCGGCAACACTGTGTGAGAACACTGTCACCGGGCTCGTGGTGGTCCCGGCAACACTGTGTGAGAACACCGTCACCGGGCTCGTGGTGGTCCCGGCAACACTGTGTGAGAACACTGTCACCGGGCTCGTGGTGGTCCTGGCACCACTTTGTGAGACCGGGCTCGTGGTGGTCCCGGCAACACTGTGTGAGAACACTGTCACCGGGCTCGTGGTGGTCCCGGCAACACTGTGTGAGAACACCGTCACCGGGCTCGTGGTGGTCCCGGCAACACTGTGTGAGAACACTGTCACCGGGCTCGTGGTGGTCCTGGCACCACTTTGTGAGAACACTGTCACCGGGCTCGTGGTGGTCCCGGCAACACTGTGTGAGAACACTGTCACCGGGCTCGTGGTGGTCCCGGCAACACTGTGTGAGAACAGTGTCACCGGGCTCGTGGTGGTCCTGGCAACACTTTGTGAAAACACTGTCACCGGGCTCGTGGTGGTCCCGGCAACACTGTGTGAGAACACTGTCACCGGGCTCGTGGTGGTCCCGGCAACACTGTGTGAGAACAGTGTCACCGGGCTCGTGGTGGTCCTGGCAACACTTTGTGAGAACACTGTCACCGGGCTCGTGGTGGTCCCGGCAACACTGTGTGAGAACACCGTCACCGGGCTCGTGGTGGTCCGGGGGGGGCCATTCGGAGGGTTCCGGCGGGTTCCGGCGGGTTGGCGATGCCATTCAGAGGGTTCCGGCGGGTTCCGGCGGGTTTGAAATGCCATTCAGAGAGTTCCGGCGGGTTCCGGCGGGTTGGAAGTGCCATTCGGAGGGTTCCGGCGGGTTGGAAATGCCATTCAGAGGGTTCCGGCGGGTTCCGGCGGGTTGGTAGTGCCATTCAGAGGGTTCCGGCGGGTTGGTAGTGCCATTCGGAGGGTTCCGGCGGGTTCCGGCGGGTTGGAAATGTCATTCAGAGGGTTCCGGCGGGTTCCGGCGGGTTGGAAATGCCATTCAGAGGGTTCCGGCGGGTTCCGGCGGGTTGGAAATGCCATTCAGAGGGTTCCGGCGGGTTCCGGCGGGTTGGGAATCTTTCATCGGCAGCTACGAGCAGGGATAAAAAGGGGGAAACAATGGAGAACAATGCGCTTCATGTCAGATCGTTTTGGGAATCACAATAATGAGCAAGAGAAAGAGAGAGGGAGCGAGGGAAATACTTGCAGGAGCGTTGGGGTATTTACCTCGGCCTAAAAGGTCGAGGTCAACAGGGGGAAGGGAGGGTGGGTATTTTGGTTCTCGAGTACCCCCTCCTGGTTTACTGGCCTGCTCTGGGTTTGATGTCCGATTCGCACAGTGAAACTGAGAGAATCTTTCATCGGCAGCTACGAGCAGGGATAAAAAGGGGGAAACAATGGAGAACAATGCGCTTCATGTCAGATCGTTTTGGGAATCACAATAATGAGCAAGAGAAAGAGAGAGGGAGCGAGGGAAATACTTGCAGGAGCGTTGGGGTATTTACCTCGGCCTAAAAGGTCGAGGTCACCCACCGCCCCTACGCCAGTGGTGCGTTGAGGAAAAAGCTCCTCACCGCGAGTTCTGCCTGCCGCATGGTCGCGTCGGACGACAGGAGGGACGGTGAGATTCGCGAGGGTAAGTCAGCAGGATTCAGTTCCGACCGCACCCAGCGAAAGCTTGCCGTAATATTCATGTCCCGCAAGTGGCTCAAAGCTGCCACCACTGCCCCGTTGAGTGTCCGTGATGCCAACGACATCTTTTTCCTGGCGACACCGGCCACACTGGTGTTGTCCACGTACACGAGAATCTCACCATTTGAGGCACTCACAGGGAGCACCGCGAGTGTGTTTTGCAAGGCACGTGCCTCCAGTTCATTGATGTGGCGCCCCACATCATCCCCCTTCCATGCACCACCAACAATGGTGAGCTTGGACGTGAACATGTCACAGAGCACACCGCCCCACCCCGTGAGTGAGGCATCGACAAACACGGCATACGAGGGGGTCCCCGGTGGGTCTGGTACCTGCCGGCGACAGTGCACGGCTTTGATCCACTCGCTCAGTTCCCGCTGTACAGACGGTGGCACGCGTACCCGGTCGGCAGGGACGCGATTCATTCGGTTCAGCTGATTCGTGTTGCGGCGTAGGAACTTCAGCGCAAACCAGAAAGAACCCGGGAAAACCCCTCCAATCGCACTGGCATGGAGCAGTCTGCCCCCAAGGGACTCGAGTTCGCCAGCTGTAGGATCAACGAGCTGAGTGGCAGCTATTTTCTCAAGGAGACGTTTGGACGGGGCAACAGTACCAGCAGTGTGCACGAACGACACTCCAATGAAGGTGTAATCTGTCTCGCAGGTGATCGAATCTGCTACTTTCCACGAAATGTCCGCGGCCTTCGCCGTTGCATCGAGGATGCTCGTAGCCTCCCGTACTGCGGCGTCGTCACCTGAGTAATGGATGTTGTCAATCCACACGTGTGTCGACACTCCTCGGGCTGCAAACTCTGGGCGTACGTAGGCCGGATCGCCTGCTGCTGCTGCTGCCAACGTGTGCATGATCTCGGGGGCCGCCGAATGGCCCATCGGGAGTCGGTTCAACTGGTACCAACTGCCCTGATCATCGCAGAACCGGAAGAGATGCGCAGCATCACCAGGTATCGCTACCTGATAGAATCCCGTCCGGAAATCACGCTGGCTACCACATTCTGCAGTGGCGATTCCCAAGTAATCAGAGACGTGACCCAGTGGTACGGAAGCCTCATACCCTGCTTCGTTTATGTCAGCATTCGCAGCTTTCGTCCAAAGGATGAACCGTTGACGAGCGCCACCAGGGCGCTCCTCCACGACCGTGAAGGGCACAGTTTCAAGCGGTCCAGCACACGGGGCTCGAGCGGCTATTCCATTTGCGACAAGCTGCTCTGCATGAGCGTGCTGCAGCGATGACTGCCGGATCCCGCGGAGGGACGCACTGCTCTTCTTCTCGGGGTAAAACGTCATCTTCCATACGCGCTCAAAACGCGCAAAAGACGAAGGATTCAGTCGTGCCGTCAACATGGCGACAGACATGGGTGGTACTGGTGCAACATGGAGCGGCAGAGCACGTTCAGCGGCAGAGGCTGGCAAACGCGAGGAGTGCGCGCGGCGGGTTATGCTGTGAACCTTCTTTACAGACTGAAGGGCAACGTTCAAAGATGGACCGTCACAAGACCCGTCTGCAGGGCCCTTGCCATGGGGATGCCGTCCCCGCCGTAGCGGACCGTCATGTCCGGCACACCCTGCTTCGTTGAGTGCTTCGCCAAGCGGCAGATCAGCATGACGTCGATAGGAACACCTTGTGCCACACGGGAAAACAGATGGGTCACCGCGCCCCGCTTGATGCTGTGCCCTGAAAATCGTGCCATGCTGGGCACGGAGTCCCACATGTGTGAGAGTCTGCTTGTTGTTGTTGTTGTCAGCTCGAACGGTGCAAGAACCCGGAAAATGGACGCTATCTGCCAGTCGATGATCACTTCCGTCGACGTCACCAGAATAAACTGGTCCGACGAAAGGTCCGCCACCTCGGCCCACCGAGATGCGGTCTTCCATGCCACAATTACCGCAAGGCGAATGTCCGTCCTTTGTGTGAGCGCCCACCGGATGAGACACTCCTTCGGCACCGGCGGTGCTTGGTTCACGGGGATAGCGGCCCCGGTCGCTCGGAGGGCGGAAGCAAGGCTGAGTAATGGGACGTTGGTGATGCCGATGTGGCGAAATGCTCCGCTCAGCGCCTTCGTGTAAGCCAGCTGGGCTTGGGGGGACACCCCTGTGGCCAGGACGAATAGGCAGGCCGTGTCCGGATTGATCGGCACGCAGCTGTTGTGCGCCCATTGGGCTAGGCGCGCCCAAAGGAGCTGCCGCTGCTGCGATGTTGACGACGCCCACATGCGACTTACGAGCACCTGAAGAAGGTGTTGTGCGGTTGCCGCCGACGTTGACATCTCCCCCGTACGGTTCGTAGCGCCACCGCCTATCGCCCTCTGGCTCACGTGTTGTAGCACGGCTCTGCCGATTAGCGAGAGACCTTCGGATTCGACGGCAGGCGTTGCGATTCCTTTGTACAGAACGGGAATTGGTGTTTTGGGAACTGGCGAAGGCTGCGGGAGTTGGCGTGGTACCTTCCTCTGAAACCATGCGAACTTGGGTCTTGGGGAAGCAATTGGCGCGTTGTTGGCCGGTGGTGCGGTGTCCGTTGCTGGGCGGAAGGTGACTGGCTTGACTATTGGGGAAAGCATGGGTGACGCGGTGTTGGCTACAGGACGGAAGGTCAGTCAATTCTCCCCGGCCTCCACGTTTCCCCGTGTGTCGCCGTATCCTTTCCGTCCCTTACCGGCGCCCTTGAACCCCTTCCCACCTTTCTTCGGTGTCGCGTCCCACTTCCTTCTCTGCTCGGTGCGAGCCCTCGCCAGCACGATCCCGCGGTGGACGCGGTCGTCCGACTTCTCCTCGACCGCCTGCTTGATGGCACCGGTCGGAATCCGGTCTTTGCACCACGCATGCTTATACATGACGTCGTGCAAAAGCTTGTTACCAAGCTCGACCTGGTAGCCGTTTTCCTCCCATCCTTCTGCAGACGAAGATGCCATTATCCAATCACGAAGACGCCCAAATGCATCCTCCAGCGCCGCACCCCCGGCTCGATCCTGCCAGCCCGCGACGTATCGAAACCGAAGATTCGTAACAAGACCCTCCGGGTCGGTCTGCAGCACGCTGATCCATTGAAGGACGTCCGATGCGTCTTCCGCATAAACCGCGGTCTTCCCATGTTTCCCCGTCGGGGCCGCTTTTTCTCCCTGCATGATCATCTGCATCATTTGCTGCTGGACCTGCATCATTTGAAGCTGTTGTTGCATCAACTGCCCAAGATCGACATGCGGAGCCGGCTGTCCGGGCGACGGTGGGTGGGGTGGGGTGCGCGGCGGACGCGGTCGGAACGGTGCCGGTGCCGGTTCGCCCTTCTGCCAGCACCCTTTAGGCGCGCCTCCTTCTCGAAAAGGCCTGGGTTCACCTCCCAGATTTCGCGAGCCATCGCGGCGACCCGGTTCGCAGACTTGATACCTTCAAGTTCACTGTCATCAATCAAGGGCAGCGGCGATGACAGCTTTGAACGCGCCCTCGTGCTGGCTCTCCGGGATGGTCTTCACGTGATGCGCGGCCCAATCAATCAGTTCACGCACGTCCAGCGTCCTCCGGCCGCGAGGTTCACCAACCTTCTCCCGGAAGGCGTCCACAAGTCCTCTCGGAAATTCGAAGTCATACTTCGTGTTTGTGATCCCATCAACCGAGAATACCGACTCCATCGTTCGTATTTTGGTTCTCGAGTAGCCCACACCCCCCTCCTCCTGGTTTACTGGCTGGGCTGTCCTGCTCTGGGTTTGATGTCCGATTCCCACAGTGAAACTGAGAAGGGTTCCGGCGGGTTCCGGCGGGTTGGAAATGCCATCCAGAGGGTTCCGGCGCGTTGTTTGTAAGTATCCGCTTTGGTTTCACCTTTTGTTTGAGATGGTTGCACGAGCCGTACCGGAAGAAGGGGTCAACAAAAGCCCCATAGAGCCAGCAGTGCGTGAGGCCAGAAGACGCCAGCTCCAATTCCCGGCAAAACTGTGTGAGGACACCGTCACCGGGCTCGTGGTAGTCCCGGCAACACTGTGTGAGAACACCGTTACCGGGCTCGTGATAGTCCCGGCAACACTGTGTGAGGACACCGTCACCGGGCTCGCGGTAGTCCCGGCAACACTGTGTGTGAACACCGTCACCGGGATCGCGGTAGTCCCGGCAAAACTGTGTGAGAACACCGTCACCGGGCTCGTGGTTGTCCCGCACACACTGTGTGAGGACACTGTCACCGGGCTCGTGGTGGTCACGGCCACACTGTGTGAGAACACCGTGACCGGGCTCGTGGTGGTCCCGGCAACACTAGAACACCGTCACCGGGCTCGTGGTGGTCCCGGCAACATGTGTGAGAACACCGTCACCGGGCTCGTGGTGGTCCGTCACCGGGCTCGTCGTAGTCCCGGCAAAACTGTGTGAGAACACCGTCACCGGGCCCGTGGTGGTCCCGGCAACACTGTGTGAGAACACCGTCTTTTGTGCTTACGGTATATACAGTCCCCTGCAATCTCGCATGGTAGTAAGTTGCCTTCACCCGTTTACACTATCGTACCTACTCGTACATTGACCTCCCCACACGTGGCTTCGGCCTGGGTTGCTCGGTTTTAAAAGCAGAACTACCTGCGCAACGCAGTGGACCCGCTGCCGGTCACATTCGTTTAATACGAAGATACACGGATGCGTAACCACATGTGACAGTAAACAGTAAAGTCAAGGCCACTCAAAGTATGGAAAGGAATGAAAATACACTGCCTAGACCCTGCTCTAACTGCACGAAGGATAACCCCCCTTCCCCCCGCCTCACAAGTTAAACGGATACTTCAGAAACCCGACCGCTTACTACAAGAAGCAGTCTCGAACCCTAAAATCTCAATATAAAAAGTCTCTTGCGGCAATAGCGTTCAACTCCGCAGGTAACGTCGTGCACGAAATCTGTCTCAGCCTTGGCCTTAAACACGAGCAGAACAGAGTCGACAGAGACGAGTACGTCATCGTCAACGAGAATAACATAGCGCCTCTCGACTTGTACCCATTCACCAGGATTAGAAATAGCCACGCTCTGGGCGAGTACGATTACGGAAGCATCATGCATTACGGCAGCTATGCCTTCAGCAGCAACGGGCAGAAGACCATCGAAGCTCCGCAGCCCATCGGACAGACCAGCGGCTTGTCGGCGGGTGACATCGCTACGATTGACTTCTTGTATAATGGATGCTCCGCCGTGTTCGCAGCACCTGTGTGCATGACCAACAGAAACGAGCTCAAGACGTATGAGATCAATCTGTACGAACCGTTCTACTGCCAGTTCAACGTTGAGTGGACGGCTGATCAGATTGTGTCCGTCGATTACTCTCTCACCACGGCACCAGAGTCCTCCATCGTGTTTGATCCGCGCACCGGGCTGAGAAGCGGCAGTATTGTAGCCCTCATGTTCACGCCTACTTCTCTCTCTGACGCGGACAAGGTTTACACCGTGGCCGCCACGTTCACCGCCCGCACGGATGCGGCGCCCAGCACTACGTGCAGCACGACCGTCAGAGTACGAGGTGTGTTCTTGTCCCCAAGCCTCTCCGATTCATGATTCCTTTTTTCTCCTTCAGAAGAACGACAAATTTCTGGGCAGAAAAGAGACTTTGTGTATAGTTTGCCGTCTGTTTTCTAGACCAACCTTGTGCACGCGGACTAAGGTAGGGACACCGCGCACAGTTGGTGACCAGTCGCTGTATCCACGCATCTGTGGAAGACCAAGACCTGCCAGGCATCTTGTTTACTATGAACAACACAACAAGCATGCCAAAAAAGGGATCGAGATGCGACTCTTCCGAAGAGAAGTCTACTGCAAGTGAGGTAGAAGAAGCAGAAGGAGACGAAGAGAGCGAGTTCGATACCCGGACCTACGACGCGCCACGTGACAAAGAAGCCGCCTGTCGCCGACATGTCTGAAAACGGTCAGTCACAATACAAGTATTGGCACGGAAGAAAGAAGCGTACGGGAAAGAAGGCTCTGGAGCAGGTTGCGCGAGAGGTTGGGTTTCTGACAAACCGTACCCTGGGACGACCGATAGGCTGGTTGACCGTTTGATTCGGCATGAAATCAAGCAGCACTGGATCAGTGGAGAAGATCTTGTAATGCCAGAAACGAAGAAAATGAAGAGGCCTACCGACGGCGGTAGGCAGCAATCCGGGGCGGACCGGCCAAGCTGTACCCAGCATAGCACCGGACGCCACTGCAACGACGCGCTTCCAGTAGCCGTCTCGACTGAGGAATGGGAGGAGGACGAACACCGTACTGAAGCTCGCGTCCGTGTCGGTGGCCGGTCTGTGGTATACCGAGATGACGGGCGTGCAAGTTTCGGTGGGACAACGTCGTTCTGGCAAGCCTTGTCCAGGGGCAGTCCATCAGCGGACCTTAAGAACGACAGGGTTGCACCCAACCCCTTCGAGCAGGCATCCGTAAACAGCTTCCCATGTCCGGACTAAGCGAGTTGAGGCAGCGTACTAGCTCTGACCTCGACCCCCGAGCCCGGAACTGGTAAACTGGTCTGTATCCATTTCTTCGATTTTGTGCGGCAGACACCCCCGTTCGGCAACGAATGCCTGCAGAGCGAAGTCGTACCGGATAGCGGTGGGATGGTGGACAAAGAACGAAGAAAGCCATACGCCTGCTACGGGAAACGAAGGGACGAGTGGGCCAACAACAGTGTCAGTGAAGGGCCGATTGCAGCAGCCTTGGGTTAGTCATCACGCTTCATACTCCGGCCACGTGGCGAAGTTCAGTGTTCTTGGGCTCGCAATCCACGCATTGAGGTACGCCTCAGCGCTCCTCGGGATGCCGCTGCCACGTTCATACGGGCCATTGAGCCCGAGCATTAGCACGTCGGTCAGCGTCTGCTCGTGAAGCCTCTTCCTGGCTTTTGTCAACACCCTTTTCATGTTTGAAAAGACACGCTCGACCGATGCTGTCCCCATTGGCAGGACAACAGCAATGGCAAACAGATTGTTTGTCTCTGGAAATGCCGTCGAAAGGTTCGATGACTTCAGCAGCCCCAGCATGACGTCTTCCAATGCACCCGGTGGTTGAACACGGTGGTAGTACTCTGTGGTACCCCGTGGTGCACGGTGGTAGTACACTGTGGTACCCCGTGGTAGCACACTGTGGTACCCCGTGGTGCACGGTGGTAGTACACTGTGGTACCCCGTGGTAGCACACTGTGGTAGTACACGGTGGTACCCCGTGGTGCACGGTGGTAGTACACTGTGGTACCCTGTACACACTGTAATACACAGTGTGTAGTACACTGTGGGTAGCCGGTTTCTCCGGGAAAATAATACTAGCTGAGATTCTTTTTTTTTTTTGAGCCAGACCAGTTTCCAGATCAACTCTGGTCTGGCGACCAGCTGACCCCCCAAGCTAGTAGGCTGGTTGAGGGGAACCGACCTCTCAAAGACCCCCGACTTCACCGTTCAAGACAACCCGCCACTGGAGCGATACACGACCCAGCATGAGTTTTCTGCGCTTCTGCGCTTCGGCGCGCCTGGATAAAAGCTGGAGAGGCACCCTACCACCTTGCCAAACCGGGAGGACGAGGCTACCCCCCAATTTCCCTGCTAGCGACGCGGCCTCGCCCGGTGCCAGAGTCGTGAGGGAGAACGCCCTCCAGAACGAGCACCAACATATCCTTCCGCGGTTCCGACTGGGAGACGTCCCGGCGGTCAAGACAATCAAGTCCAGGTGCCGAAGGCTGGTGCCCCGTGGGGTCGTCCCGTCGCCGCCCAGAGCTCCTGCAGATGACATCGTCCTGCGCCTTCATCCGTCTGCAGCAAATCTTCCAGAAGTCATCGTTGGCCAGCTGCAGCACCACCTCCACGAAGACGTCGACGAAACCCAGCTTGACCCTCGTCGCCATGTCGACCGCCATATTGACTGCACGAACGCATGGAGGCTCGTCCGCCGTTGACGTGTAGACCCGTGCCACGCACACAGTGCAAGCTCGCCTGGTTGAGGTCCGTCTGGACCGCTGGATGCCTGCCATGCGGCCGGCGAAATTCCTGGGGAGCTGGGGATCGCCGAGGCCTGACAACTCTTGGCGACGCTTGGGCATCGCGGATCTCAGCCAAAAACGAGATTACACGTCAGCCGTTAGGCCGGACTGATCTCGGCCAGGAGAGCTTCATGCCGTGCACGCGGCACAGCGGATCTTAGCCTGCACGTCAGTGATCACGCCAGACGGATCTCAACCAAGAGAGCTTCATGCTGTGCACGCGGCACGGCGGATCTCACCCCAAGCGAGCTTACACGTTAGTGACCAGGCCGGACGGATCTCAACCAGGCGAGCTTCACGCCGTGCACGCTGCACGGCGGATCTCAACCAAAGCGAGCCTACACGTCAGTGAACAGACCGGACGGATCTCAACCACGCGAGCTTTACTGCACGCTGCACGGCGGATCTCAACCAAAGCGAGCCTACACGTCGGTGATCAGGGTAGACGGATCTCAACCAGGCGAGCTTCACGCCATGCACGCGGCACGGCGGATCTCAACCGAAGCGAGCCTGGCCGTCTTCGGCCTGGCGCTCGTCAGGCGCCAGACGGATCTCCGCTTGGCACTTCGAATACCAGGCGGGATGAATCTCAGCTGGATCCAGCCGATCGACCGTCTATCGGCGCGCGACGGCGCCCCTCAGGTGGACCGCGGCTCGTACCTTGGGCATCAGCCTGGCATGCCCCCCCACGCATGCTCTGCTACTCGGTATTCAGTCCCGGCGAGCAGTGGCAGGACGCTCTCCAGCCAAACAAGTAGACCAGAAACAAATCGAGTCGCCCTGTCCACTCCTATGCCGTGTCCCGTTCCTCGGGCGGTGCCCGGTTAGGCGGATGCCGGGCCTCCACACTAACGATGAGGCGACGGCAGACCTCTTGGTCCCGGGCACCTCCAGCTTGTGCCGTAGGCTGCTGGTTCTTGCGCATTGATCTTTGGCTTCTCTTCTCTTTTGCGTCGGTCCATTGGGATAGAGCCATTGGGATAATCCCAGAGTCCCGCGAGGCGAATGCGAGCAGCCAGACATCGTGAGCCGGCCCGCCGCAGCCAGTTGTGTTAGATTGAAGGCAACTCAGGCCTTGAGCTGTGACTGATAGCCAGGAGGACCGATCTCCCCAACTGAGGCAGCCGCCGGGCAGCCAACTTCGCCGGTCAGCTCGTTCCCAAGGTACCAGCAAGCCAGCTAAGGAGAGCTAACCGTGAATGGTCCTTTGGTAGATGCGACATGAATTAAACGGATGTTAAATTGGCGGATGGAGAAGGAACAACGGCTCCGAGTGACTCTCTCCAAGGAGGCAATTTAATAGGTGTTTAATTCAGCTAATCCCGAGCAAAGCCCCGGCAGGCTCCACCAAACCGGGTCAGTCATTTGTTTCCGTATTCACATTTCTCCCGCCCGCCCACCCGAAGAAGATAATGACATGAGACGTTGCACGGTTAGACACGAGAGGGGGGTCACGGGCCACGAGTGGAAAGCTCTGGTGCGCTCACTCGCGAAGTTGCCAGAGGGCATGCCCCTGACCTCCTTCCGCGTGATGCCGTGCAGAGCCGCGGCCGGCCGAGGAAGTCTACAAGCGTTTTCGCAGCGTGGTGGCACCGCGACTGGGTCCCGCCCCGAGCAGGGACGGTGTCAAGGACACACTGTCCCGGTCTCCGCCCGGTCAGCGAGCAAGGAGACGGACTCCGGAGAGGGCAGCGCTTAAGAGGTCCTTCGGTCGGAACTCAGCCGAGGTGGCCCGCAGGGCCATGCGGGCCCGTTACACGACGGTGGGCTCAAAGGCCACGTACGACTCGAACACGGCCGGGTATGTGTCACGCCAGCGGCTCCGCCTGCTGTGGGTCCGGCGACTCCTTCCCGAGGACGGCCATCATCCTACCCACGATATTCAGCGGGTCATCGAGAACTCAACCCCGCGGCTTTGTTCTCTGCCATTTGATGTTCTGGGACGCCCTATGAGCTGCCCCGTCGTCGCCCATCAGCAGCAGGTGACCGCCGAACTCCTCCAATCTCTCCACCGTGGTTGGGAGAGGCTCAACCCCCATGCTACTACGCAGGAGTTCAGGACGACTTTTGATGCCGTCCGGACTACGGGCGACTACGCTGCCCTGATATTCTGGGCGATCCGCGCAGGGGACGTATCCTTTGCCTATGAGCCACCTTCCAAAAGGAAGTTCCGCGTGCGCGAGATGGAATCGTGTTGTTGCACATTATTCGGCTCATGCGAAGATGCCGGGCCCGCGCGGTACTCGCCGAGGCGATCGGCGCCACGTTACTTGAGGTGGCAGGTTTGGACCTGCAGCGGGTCTTGGCGATCCTAATGCTCGTGTATGAAGAGGACGAAGCACGCGTGTCACTAGCTGTTAAGAAGATTGCCGGAAATTTTGGTGTATCCCCGCCGTCACTGGCGAGTCTCATCCAGGCCCCGGTCGAGGGTAGCGGAGCGGGGCAGCCGGTTCCTTCTGCGTCGGTTCCCTCTGCAGCGGTCCCGTCTGCGTCGGTGGCGCCTCCGGTGACGGCATCCGCGGGCGCATCGATGCAGGACCAGCTGCAGCGGATGGTCATGCAGCAGCAGGAGCAGATGCAGGCGCAGCAGCGGGAAATGCGGGCGCAACAACAGCAACAAGCGCACATGATGCAGGTGCTGCAGCAGATGCAGACGCAGCTGATGGGCATTTCGCACCAGCCGTCGCCCGCGGTAGCGTCAGTGTCAGCGACCGCGCAGCCAGCGCCGCAGCCAATGGAGTCTGACGGGCGGCAGGAAGAGGAAGAAGACGTTGCCCCCAGGGTGTTCGCGAAGGACGCCAAGGACGTCCGAGAGTGGCGGGAGCCCCTGCTCCTGGACCCGTGGGGTTTGATCCGGGACGTCGAATCGGCTTACGTGTGTGGGAGGGCTCACCTTCCGGGTGGCGAGCAGCTCGACAGCACGTTCGGCATGCTCCGATGCTGGATGTTGGCCATGTCGGCCACCGAGGGATGGACGCGCAGCCCCGACCAGCTGAGGCTGGGAAATGAGCTTCTGAAACAACTCCGGCTTCAGAAGCTGTACGTGGAGGAGGGGATGAGCCGTCGGGACCTCCTCCGACAAATCGGGTCTCAGGCTGAGGACCCGTTGGACAAGGCCGCCGCGGTTCTGCGCGGCAAGAAGGAGAGGGGTCCGACGAAGAAGCCGGCCTTCAGGCCGAGGCAGCCGGGAAACGGAAAGGCCGGCGGGAAATGACTGGCACCCACCCGGCCCAGGCTTCAACAGCCAGTTCCAATGCAACAACAGCTCGCGCGGATGAAGTTCCTCCCTCGTTCCACCGTCGCGTCGACCCACTCACCTCCCGTGCGAATGAAGTTCCTCCCTCCGTCTCTCTCGAATGTCTTTCCGACGCACCCCCCGCCCCTTCAAAAGTTCGTCTCCCCGCCGATTCCCATGCCTACACACCAAGTGGATCTCCATCCCCCGTTGGCACGCACAACCGAGGCGTCGATGCAACCACCAACACCGACCCGGCCAATGATGTGGGTTCGAGC
Organism: Diplonema papillatum; assembly: GCA_030068145.1. Taxonomy (NCBI): domain Eukaryota; phylum Euglenozoa; class Diplonemea; order Diplonemida; family Diplonemidae; genus Diplonema; species Diplonema papillatum. Next base: position 155,758 of record JAPJBO010000534.1, read on the forward strand.
TTGCAGCTCCTCACGGCGGTCAACGACCTCATCGTCGCAGCGACCAACCTGTGTGCCGCCGTTGCCGGGAACCGAGGGGATGCCGACATCGGAGGTAGGCCTGGCAGTCTACCGCCTCATTTCGTCTGGAGGCACGAGCCGTACCGGTCGGACACAAGGGTGCGAGTA